>LD352447.1:17900-89835 GCA_001465055.1 Ptychodera flava | reverse complement strand
AGGAAGTTTGCAAACATCGCGCTCATGAATGACATTGCTTAGCGAGACCTAGAAAATAGAAGAATACTGTAGTCTCATCATATAACCATACTCCTACTGGCCCAGCTCGCAACTGACTGACCTCTTTTTATTCGGCCCGGCCTGGCCCTGCATCAGAATTACACGGCGGCCGTGGTATGCCGGCCTGGCCCTGCATCAGAATTACACGGGGGCCGTGGTATGCATAACCGCGGCCGCTGTGTTAATGAACCACACGTAACTGTGCCCTGAATACCGTGCTGTGTGTTCCCGGCGTTATACGGCGTCCCACCGCACACAATGTATCTGTCGAGCCATTCGGGTGCGTTCCCGACGTTACAAGGTTCCACTAAAGTCTTTCAAAGTGCTATGAGCATCGAAAAATCTGAGGACGTACTTTCGAGATGATAATGATACAAGTTTCATTCATACCGAAGGCATGGAAGGGGTCGAAAAGGTCAGGGGTCGAGCGTGGGTCGAGTGACTCGTAGAAGCCACTGCAGTTCACAAGTTACCCACGACAAAAATCGGGAAAGGGTTAACGTTATTAGCTTCATAACAGCCGCACAGTGTCTTATAGGAATACAAAGCAGTAGGCACTTACCACTATCTTTCTTTAACTTGAACAAAAACCGGGAACGTAGTTAGTGTTCGGTAGATGTGCTGTACCACGACCCTCCACGACCGTGGCTGTACAGTCGGTCCAGCTGGCTGAAGCTGTTCGCACTAGTTACGCACACACGGCAGACATAACCATCCGAGTTCAGAATATAGTGCGTGCCGTGTTGGGCTTAATTGACACGTTAAAGGTTGATAGTTAGGTGTAATTGTTTGACATTAAGCAAGTACTATACTTTTAAACAATTACTAAGAAGATACAAATAGATGAAACTTTGAAATTATGATCCGCTACCTCCGCTACCCTTCGCTACCCAAAATATCATTTGCATAAATGAATCGTGCCTCATATCCTGCGATAATTGTACCGAGTTCTGAGCAATGACCCCTGCGACCCTGTGTAGTTCATGTAAGCACCATTACATGCAAGTACGAAATGAATCATGGGTATGACATTTCAACATGGCGGCTGACAGCGTCAGGAAATATGCTACGAAAATATGTCGTTATTGTAAGGCAAGCCTTTCAAAGTCTGGCTACTATGAACATAAAAAGCGTATGGGAGCTTGCGTCAAATCGAGCGATTTGTTATTACCTGAAAGAACTTCACCAACCTTTGCAGAGCTCGCCGACCAACACACATGTACCAGTGACGACGACAGCGAAGATCGTGGTCAAGGCCAAGGTGATAGCATCGATGTTGAGGTTCCAGGTGACATCGATCGTATTGAAGAGAATGACTTTGACGTCAACATCGCCATTTCAGCGAGGGATCCTGCGAAAAGTGACGTAGATTCACTTTCATCGAGTGAAAGCGAGAGCGAAGAAGTGTTTTAACGACAGACCATGGTAAGTTTATGTAATGAACTGTTGAGCATGCAGTTTGAGAAGTGTAAACCCCGAGGGGGAATTGTAGAGGTTTTTAGACGTTTCGGCCTCCCAATATCAGGCCCAAGGTTGTTTTGGCACCGCGACCAAAGACGTTTCGGCATCGCTCAAGGCTCCTGTGTGAACTTGTGCTGGGGCGTAATGTTACAAATCAAAGTACTAAAAGGTATAGTGTCAACTATCGGACATTCACGTACAGTCAGACATTGTAAGAGACCGTAAGAAAAAGCTTCACATCATATACAAATCTGTGACACAAGTTTATCGATAGCAATAGCCAACGACACGGCAAACGTTTGAAAGCGGTGCCGAACCAGCACAGCAAAAGTCACACAAAATGCACATAAAAGTACTGGTCAGAAGGCAAAGAAAGGTCACGCTTACGAATATGGCGGGTCAGTCAATTACTAAATAGTTAAAAAAATAGAAACAAGGATGCCGAAACGTCTTGGGTTGTGGTGCCGAAATGACTTGGTGCCGGAAATTTAGAGGCTGAAACGACTTGGTTCCCAAACGACCAGTTACCATTTTAGATGGGGGTTGGTCATTAGACCAAGATGGTGTGCAGTCTCTCTATTTAGTATCCCATGCTAAGGTAGCCATCATTATTTAGGCCTTGGGGTCCGAGGAATCTGAGGGGTCACTCAAAAAATAAAAAAATAAAAGCCACAAGGGGCTTGCTCAAAATCTCAAAATATTCGGTGCCAGAGGGGGGCACCCCCTCCCGTACTTGTCTCCCTTGCGGTGTTCTAACAGTTTTGACGCAGTAAACATAAAATTGAAAACACCTCCCAAAATTTTCGATGCAAGATGGGGACACGATCCATCCATACTCTCCACGTTGTGGTGGCGTAACAGTTTCACTTAGTAAAAAACAAATTGAAGACACTTTTCTGATTGCATCAGACTGCACCATTGCACATCATCAATTTCTCAAAATTTTCCGGGCAAGAAAGGAGACATCCCTCTGATACTTTCCCTACTTAGCCCCTCACATGCTATCCTCCCTGTACTTTCAAATTCTACCCTGTCAGATGTCTTAGTGAAAATCTGTCATGATACCCATCCAAATAAAACAATTTTATTGATATGGGTTATAGCATAAGCTTTTATATCTATATTTAGGCGTGACTTTGAATTCCATTTTCACATTGTTGGTTTCACCTTGTCAACTGTCATGAGATAACTGATGATAATCTAGCAGTCTACAAACCAGGATATGAAAGGTCCTTACTATTTGCTGCATACAATTAAATGTATTGACGTTTAACTGTTCTAAGTGTGAACAGAATAATTTTGACCATTTAATGACTGCTATTTCTAACTGGCATGCTGACATGTTTAATGTCAATGTATTCACAGGCAATAAGAGAGCTTGTGCCCTTTTCTATCTGCAAAGGTCAGCAACTTACATTCTTTTTACTGCTGTGGGATTTTTTATTTTGCATTACACAAACATGAAATCTGCCGGATTTCATTGTTACTCTGATTGTTTCAATTCTAATTTTCTGATTGTTTTGTATTTCATATGCAGACCAGTGAAATCTGGAATGAAAGTGAATTACATGAAGCAGCAGACTTCGAAACCTCAGCTTGTGCACCGTCTGAAGATTCAGAGTTTAAGAGAAGGCTCCAAGGTTTCTTCTTACTATTTTTACGCTGGCAGTTTGTCAACAACGTGTCTGATAAAGCCGTTGCTGTCCTGTTCATGATGCTGCACAAACTTCTAATACTGCTGAGTATTGTATTGAAAAGTGTTTAATTAGAAGAACTTGCTAGTCAGTTCCCGCGTACCTTTCATGGTGTCAGGACATTTTTAGGCCAGGAAAGAGACAATTTTCAGAAGTTTGTGATGTGTCCGAAATGTCATACCAGGTATGACTCCAACGAAGCATTTGAAGTCAACAGCAGAGGATAGAAAAAAATCCAAAATCTGCACACACATCACCTTTCCGAATCATCCACACAGAAAAAAAGCGTAGACCATGTGGTGCTTTTCTGATGAAAACAGTCAGGGGAAAGAATGGTGCAGAATATTTGTATCCCAATCGATTATTCTGCTACAGAAGTATCAAAGAGACACTTCAGGAACGTTTGAAAAGGCCAGGCTTTCTACAAAAATGCCAAGAACGGAAACAAAGATACATTCCTGATGGTATTTTAGCAGACGTGCATGATTGAAGAGTGTGGCAAGAATTCATGCCAAAAGATAGAAGTGACCATACATTTGCAGCACTGTTGAATGTAGATTGGTTCCAGCCATACAAACATACAAATGACTCTGTTGGTGTTATATACCTAATATTACAGAACTTGCCAAGTACAGAGCGATTCAAACCAGAAAAAATTGTATTGGATGGATTCATACCAGGTCCTACTGAACCAAAATGGGACATTAATCCTTACTTAGACCCATTAGTGGATGAATTACTGGAGATGTGGGATGGTGTACAACTGAACGATTCATCTTTCTATGGATGAAATATCTATAGCATGATACTTCAATGCCTGTCATGTGACATTCCAGCTTGTCGGAAGTGTGGAGGCTTTTTAAGGCATTCAGCTGAAAAGGTACTATATAGCTTTAAACATTATATCATTGATATAAAAATGCTTGTTCACTCTCTTTTTTGACACATTTCATTAGTTGAAGCTATGTATCAAAAAAGATAGTGAACTTGTATTTTCATATTGATGTTGCAATATTACAAATTACTCATAAAAACAAATGTATAACCCAAAAAAAGAAAAGTAGACAAGCTTACAATTGCAAATTAAACCGATATCACTTCATCATCCAATTATCCCAAATTACTAAAAAATGTGTTTATAATGTAATTCTTTATTACATGTAGTGTGGAGATAAGTCCCAAAGTATAACTTCAGCCATAAAAGTTTTATCTTTGGGTAATTTTTATCATTTATTTTCCTTCCATGATCTAAGATCTTCATGTAAACTATTTAACGATGAAAATAGTCCCCCCACTAGTTCAATAGATGTAATAGTAGAACTCAGAAATAAAATTATATTGCAGAACAACATTATCAAACTGAAGACATGCTGATTACAATGTACAGGGCTCGAAATTTGCGGTAATCCCTCGTCCACAGACAACCAATTTTTCCCTGGGGCTAGCACAATCCATGAAATGGTGTAGCCCACACAGACTACCAAAGACCAGGACATAAAATTCAGTCAGTAGTTGATGTGCAATGTCCAATATCTGAAATGACGTACTTGAATAACAGGCATTGGAAGGGATGGTCAAAGAAAACGCATTTTCATAGCATTTTAATCATAATGTATCAATCACGGGCAATATGCGCCCACCCTACAGAAAGCCTGTGGCCAATTTTTAGCACTGCTACAGTATGTCTAGTCTCGACGTGCTGAGAAGGTCGTTGTCATGACGACTATCATAATTTTCATACAACTCTAAGTTCAATGAAACAAGTTGTCAAAAGATCACCGAACTTTTGAGAATCACGGTTGTGTCCATTAGGCCCAAAAAAGATCGTTTCTGGTCACCGCGTGTGTCATTTCAGAACCTGCACGTCATGGCAGTTTTATTTGGTTACACTTTGATCAGTACAGCTATCCTTGATATCCCTCTTTGCATGTCCAAAAATGCTAAACAGAAAATGCAAGTATTATGTAGCCAGTGATAAAAGACAATAACTGTTGCATCAATAGTGCCAAACCAGCATTGTTAAGAATAAAAAGGGAAACAAGAAAACCGTGTCGCCACATCACATTTGGTGAATGTCAAGGACCAAAACTATTGGGGGGGCTTATACCTGTTTCCTTCTGGTACTAGGTGTAAGTATTCACATCAAATGGCTAGAAAATTCACTTCATGGGCAGAATCTTGAAAAATTGCTTGTTCTTGTCTGGTTAATGAAAACCAATATCCCTAAACTAAACTATGCATAGGCTACCAGCATTCGTTGCTGGGCTACCAACTTCAAAAAATGGTAGCCCAAATGGACTACCTTGGGAAAGAGTTAATTTCGAACCCTGATGTACATGGACATGTACATGTGTGCTGACTGGAAGTTTTGTTTTTTTGTTTTCTAGGTTGCAATAAGTGTTTGCGGAGTTTCCAGCGTAATTGTTTTGAGAGTAAAGCAGACTATTCTTGTTTCAATCCAGAAGACTTGGAGAGACGGACCAATGAAGAACACCGACTTTATGCAGGTGTGTGAATGAATATTGTTGTCTGATTACGTATTACTAAGTCAGAATGACATACTTATTATAAAGTGATATGCATCGAACAGTGAAAACAAGACCCAAAGTTCAGTGGGATTGCCACAGTATGAAATGCATAAAGTAAAATTATGACTGTTTCACAGCTAGGTAACTATAGGCAAATGACATAACATTTAAGTACTAGGTCCCAGTCTGGTCAGACTTGGCAAATGAATAGATAGTTATAGGTTAGATCATGATGTGCAGGGTTGTCTTCAGTGTGTAGACTGATCAAATGACCAATAGAGTGATATTTGACAGTGGTCAATGAATATTTCATTTACAGAGCTAAATACAAGGTCTTAAAATTTGTATGATTTCAGTATTCTTTTGAAAATATATAGACATGATTGCGTGTGCATCAAAAAACTCAAACACTGTCAGAGGTCCTGTACATCAGTATATTCAGTCCTGCCATATGTACAAAGATAAAGAGAGAGAGGCAAAATTTCAAAACGCTATCATAATACATTGTATACATCAATATACTCAGGGCATTGAATATTGACCTTTATATCACCACTTTGACAGCCACACGTCTTCTTTGCTGACAAAAAACTGTACCTCAGGACAGATGTGTAGTGATACATTAGGCACGGATTAAGGGAACCAAAGTCTCAGCTCTTCAATCCCCTTGAAAGTCTCTGTGTAAAAGTATGAGGGTTCCTCTTTACAATTAGAAGTCTTGGAAGCAAATTATGGGGGTAATGCAACCCCTTGACTTTTCAGAGATATTGTCAGTTGCCATTTATAGAATGTAAGCTTGGTTTATTTTCACTGAACAAATCCATGCATTGTTTTCAAATAAGGAGCAAAAGGCTGTAATTTTATGATAAAATTATTATTTTGTCTTCCTTCTTCCAGAAATGGCAAAACAAGCAAGGACACGAACTGAACGCCAGACTATTGAATCAAAGTATGGTGCAAGATATTCCAGCCTTTACAGACTCCCGTACTATGATGCTATGCGCTTCAGTGTCACTGATCCAATGCATAATCTCCTTTTGGGTACAGCCAAACATGTGCTCAAGGTTTGGAAAGAACGCAATGTTGTTAGTGATGATGCTATCCAAAAAAATCAAAGAAAAGTGAATGAGATGAAAACTCCCACTGATGTTGGAAGAATTCCAAGCAAATTAAGTTCTTGATTTTCTGGGTTTACAGCAGACCAGTGGATAAATTGGACATACATTTACTCCTTTATCTGCCATCCAGGATTTTGTTACGGGTGAACATCTTGACTTCTGGAAACAGTTTGCATATGCATGCAGGGTGTTGTGCCGTAGGACTGTTTCTGTAGAGAAAATATCAGCCGTCCACACATATTTAAGATTATTTTGTAAGAAATTTGAAAAGATATATGGACCTGAAATGTGCACTCCAAATATGAATTTACATTTACATTTGAAAGAATGCTTATTTGACTATCGTCCTGCTTATTCTTTTTGGTTGTTTTCTTGTGAAAGATACAATGTTATCTTAGGAAATTTTCCTACAAACAATCGTGCCGTTGAAGTGCAATTTATGAGAAAGTTTATGCAGGATTTTCAAGTGAATTCAACACAATGTGATAGTAATGACAATTTTTTTAGTGACATGTGGTTAACATTTGAGAGAAACTGTAAAAGATGCTTGGCTATGAATGAAAATGAAAACAACTGCTATGAGAGCTATGTGAAGAAAACATATGTTAATTTAAAGAATGTAAGTTTTTCAGAAGCTGACGTTTAGGTACCTATTCCTCCTACTGTGCAATCAGCTCTTGATTTTGAGGATTTAGAAATGTTAGAAGATATGTATTCTTATTTATATCCAAGTAACTCTGTCAAGGTGGTTATTGCGCTGACAGAGCGCTTCAGCAGAATTTTTCAAGATGGCCAACTTTACAGTTTGGCAACACCAAAGAGTAGAGAAGATATCCATGTTGTTGTATGCTGGTGTGACATGGACCAGCACTCAGGTGTACTTGTCATTAATCCCAAGTGTCAAAGAGAAAGAGCTGGCATAATTACAGAGTTATTCTGCAGTGAAATAATGTTAAAAGTCACGGATGGTAAGCTGAAAAAAGTGTCACATTTAATAGCCAGAGTTGAATGGTTGACAAGTCACCCTTTCCATAATCATTCCGGTGGAGATGTTACAGTTTGGGGCACAACAACTGAATGCACAACAAATGCACAGTTTCTACCATTAGAAAGAATCAGATCTAGGTGTGCTGTTTCTGTTGGCAAGGTAAAATTTCCTTATGAAAGTGGAAATAGAACAAGAATCTTGGAAGAGACTGTCACTGTCACTTTTCCTTTGAGGGGCGTCAGTATTTAAGCATACACTGTGACTGTACATGTACATGTAGGATTGGTGTCGACTAATGATCTTAAAGTTAACAGAGTTTTCTGTCAGTTGCGTATATTGTAGAAGTAATCTATATGTTGAAATATTTATAACAGTTAATTACATTATGCTTTCTAAGCATACACAAGCAAAATATTTGTGCTTCACTTTTCTAAGGAATAAATTTCATAGTTTGTTACATTAATGAAATGTAGCCGCTTTCTCTGTTCCAAAACATTTACAGCTGCATTCCATTTAAGGGTCATTCACAATTGTTGTACAGTTTGATGCTTGTGGAAGTCATTTATTCTAACTCTGTTTACATGTGTATGTATTGATGGAAACCCATCAGCTTGCCAACACAGGTAATTTTAAGATGTGCCTGAATGAAACCATGGAGAGCTTCAATGTCACTGTCCTTCACTGTTATAATTGTGGTTTTCTTAATGAATGACAGACTTGTGTAGGTTTTGTACATAAGTTATCTTTAACTAGTACATAATAATGTGTGTTACAATTTGTAGACATTGAAAATAAAAAAAATAAAATGTTAACTGTGATCATGCAGTACAGTGGTATTTCATTTCTTGATAGGGTTTGAAGTGAAATGTCCATACCCATAATTCTGTGAGGTTTGTGCACAACGTATTGGACAACTAATGTATAAGTTAGACAACAGCATTGTTGTAAGATTGGAGTTGTCTGTGTATGACAACCTACTTGAATGTTCTCTATAAGTCAAAATCTAGAAGGTACACAATGAGCCGATTAATATTCGCCATAAGAAGTGATGCCTGTGCTGCCAGTGAGAATGTCCATTAATTTACCATTATCAGTTGGAATTGCAAATAGTTGTCAGTTTAGGGCCTCACTTTGCTGTGGTTCTGCCCCGGGGGTTCTGCACCCCACAACTTTACCCCAACTTTCGTATTTTTTTCATCCCAAAGTATTTGACGAAAAGCTGAGGACTATGGAGCTACAGTAAGTTTTCACTCGGTTTAAGATGGGAAACTAAAAATACGATACCATACAGATATAGGAGATAACAGCTTACAGTAATCCCCTTATAAAAAACTGAAATTTCCATTACTCTATAAAATAACGGGAAAATATTCAGCGTTTTCCACAAAAGTTACGAGAAATGGGTTACGACACGCGATGATTTTATAGGTACTCATAGAAGCACAAGCGCTTACAGTAAGTACATGTAGCTCTCCCGGCAGGCCCGTCCCTGTAGCCTCATGCTCTCAAAACTTACCTTCCACACCTTTTGTAAAAGCGTTTCGCGTGTCCGGGAAATTGGAATTATTCTAACGCTATGGGATGGCCTATATTATTATAACAAATGATGTTTTACCATGATAATTTTTGATTTCGCGTAAGCTTTAGGGTACACAAACCTATAAGCTCTCGGGGGAGGTCCGCTCATGCAGGCACTGAGGTAAACATTTGTACGGTAAGAAGGCGAAATGATAACTGCGAATCAGTGATCAAAGACGACTTGATAACTTAAAAAAAAAACTTTATTGCCACATAAAAAACACCAAGCGACTAGCTAGGGGGCTACCCTTACGAAACCTGCAGATCTGCAAAGAGCTGATTAAGAGCTTAGGCAGATCTGCACAAACAGACTCACTGCAGCTTTCTGGACAGAGCTGCAGTAAGCTGATTCTGTGAATATATAATTAGTTATTGCAGCTCTGAGACAGACCACTGCAGACCACCCACAGCTCTGGGACAAACCTCTTGCAGACAACCCACAACTCTGGGACAGACCTTGCAGACATCTTGCAGCTCTGAGACAGACCTCTCACAGACAACCTGCAGCTTGGGGGAAGGGGGTAGACATCAAAGGTCAAGGAAGCTAACAGGCCGAGATCATGACAATGAGGTCACAAGTAGTTAGCTAGATGGGATTAAACATGGCTCTACGGCAAATCAGTGTACACCCACTGCAGCCAACATCAATTTGTTAGCTTTGTGTGGTGGCATATGTATAATGCCCTACAAAGAAGCTCCAAAAATGGTGCATGGGGAAATGCAATTTTATTGGGCCATTTTCTTTACTGATAAAGCTGATGCAATGGATTTCATATTTGTACTTTTAGGATTCAGCATACAAAAAAAAAACCCAGTGCATTCAGCCTTTGATAAAATGTACCTTAACTTTTTTTATCCAGTGATTTGATCAAAGTCCATATTCTCTCTGGTACAGTTGGACTTCTACAGAGGAGAAAGAAGCAATACAAGTGTGGTAAAATCAGCAGACAACACCTTCATACACAAATAAAACAAGTTGAGAGCTATATAATTTTAAACAAAGTTTGTATTAATAAAATAACATATATTTTTAAAAAAGTGTTTACATAAAATGTATCTTTCTGAGATAACTGAGCCGAGTTGACTTATGAAAAATATTGCATTAAAGGCCAATTACTTCCAGTAAAATACTGATATGTACTTTAAAAGTAGCTGTAACAACTGGTTTCTGCCCTATTTCTGTTCTTTGTATTAACTACATTTTCTTGTGTTATTGCCAAAAGCAAGTTGAAATGTCTACTATTATCATGTTAACAGTCTATTACCTTTATAGTCAAAATTGTACTAGTTGACCGATGGATTGTATGAAGTCTGGACCTATATGTAAATATACAGATCATGCTGATAGGCTGACAAGTGGATATTTCAACAAAATTCAGGGAGCTGAGCAAGAAAGTGCAGTTGACAAACTGAACAACAATAGTAGCAAAGTCATGAAAGGACAATATTACTGTCATTTCAAATATTGCAATACAGAAATATGTTACTACTATTAACTTTTACAGTACAAAATTATTAAATGCAAGTACTACATTATGATTAAAATTTAAAATAATTTTAAAAATATATTTTTCAACTGAGAAGTCCTTTTTTAATGTACCTAAAAGCAATGAATATTTAATGAGGCTGTACTGTGGACAATATGAATGGCAAAATTGAAAGAACAAGTTGGTATAATTAATAGGAAAACGGTACAGTTGGGTGAAATGTTGAAAATGTCATAAATAATGCAATGTATCTCTTGATTTTGTTGACATGAATGAATGACAGCAGTTGAAATTCCTCTGGTGAAAAATTTATATTGCAAAAAATGTAATGTCGTTTGAAACTTAGACTTTATGACAAAAAGATGTGGTAATCCATTAGAGTGTACTCAATATTACCATTCTTCTTTCTTAACATGACCATGTCCTCAAAAATATTAAAATTGAAGTACCAAATTTCGACAGGGGTGTAATTATGGTGTGATCAGAACATCCAATGGCTTTGCAATAGACACAATCTGTGGACCTTTTTTATCGAACATACCTGGTTATCTTATAATGAAAATTTATCCGATTACTCTTTGCACCAAGCAACTTTGTAACTTTGAAGTCTATATAACATGTTACACTAATTATCATAACAGTAACATCTTTACTATTATTATCTTAAAGGGGAAGGTTACCCAGAGATTGTAAGTTCAGCAATAAAAAATCTATGAAAAAATGGTGCGACACCTGTCTTTGTTATCAACTTTCACTTACCAATGGCGCGATGGCACCCATTTGAAAACTATAGGTATAGGTAGAAGTGACGTAAGAGCCTAGGACTGCACTGGCACTTATAGGGGTTCCCCGTAGTCTTCAGCCGAGGAAGCCCCACAAGTGTCAGTGCAGTCGTAGGCTCTTACGTCACTTCCACCTATAACTAAAGGTTTTCAAATGGATGCCATCGTGCTATCAGTAAGTGAAAATTAATAACAAAAACAGATTTCACACCAGTTTGTTATAGATTTCTTATTGCTGAATACATAATCACTTGGTAACCTTCCCCTTTAAACGATATCAAAGTAGGTGCATGCCAATCAGTTGCATCGTAACTATAAATCTCACAAAGGTGAGAACTGAATTTCTATGCATTTCACTATATGAATTCTATCATGTATGAAAATCACTGAAAAGTAGAAAAATCAGTATAAAGTTCATCTATACAAAAATTAGCATATTTTCAGCAACAAGCTACAACGGGATTAAACACATTTGAACACAAACTATATTTAATATCAAAACATCAAAACATGTTTCCCTAAAGGACAATAAAGTCTACTGCAATAGTTCTGAGAAAAAATCTAAAGTTTAGTTAATAATTATCAGTATACTTAATCATCGTCTCTGAATTAAAATTTCTATTGAAAAAATTACATGAGGTACTATACTGCAGGAAAATTTTTGACAAAAATTATTATAGTGAAGTAAGGAAGCATCTATCTCAATATTCATGCAGATGTACATGCAAAAAGATTTCTTTTTTTGGAATTGTTGAATGATATGAAATTGGCCATAGCAATTATTGTTCTGAAGCTTTGTTTTTGAATGACTTGGTTTCAGAACAATCTGATAATGGAAAACACAAAAAAAATTGTAAAATCTGTCCTTTGAAAGACCCACGGTAACATCAACAGATCACAATATTTAAAATGTGTATCAAATAGAAACTGATCAGTTAAAAAATATTATGTTAAATTCACATATATATATAAAGAAATTCAACCATGAAAAACTTATTCAAAAACTTTGAAATTTTTGTTACCTGTACTTTGTTGACAAATAAAATTCACTTTATATATTTCAAAATGCCTTCCCTTAAAGTGAAGTGTACTTGGAAAACATGAGAACTTTGATTTATGTTTAATCATTAGATGTTGAGTTTCAACAAAAAAAACATCATGGTAAACAATGTTCAATTGCTACATGTAAAAATCAGGATTAAGGCTGAGTCTGTGGTATGTGTCCTTCATGATGAGAGCAATAATGAACAATAAAACATGCAAAAGAATTTAATCACAGTACAAACCAAGCTACCACCGGCACTACTTGGAGAGAGTAGTTGTATCAAGTCCGAAAACATTTTTTCCATCATTAAGACATCGAATGGTCGGCAACTGAGACGAGAATGAAACTGTATCATGTCCGATTCATACTATGTTATTCCTATGCACTGCATGCAGTAGAGTTGCTATCATAAGTACTAATCCATACCGATCGAAATGAACATAGATCACTTCTTGTCGCCATATGTTCCAAAGAACAGTGGTTGGTTTGAAATAGTCCCCTACCATGTGGAAAGTGGTGAAGTAGCAAACTCTCAGTTCAAACCTCACTAAAAGGCTGAAAAATTCAAATGTCCACGGCCATTACACTGTAAATAACGGACATCCACTGATCGAAGTTTAACTTACATAAACTCTAAGTGTCTAACGCAGGCAACGACCTTCAAACATTACAGTTGTTCTCCTAAACCTCGTCTGTGTTCCCTCCATCGTCCACTGAGAGAGGTAATCGACGATTTCTCCCAAAAACCGTGGCTTAATGGAGTGAATGATACCTGCAGACTCACACATTCAACTGTTCAACACTGGAATTCAAAATGGCAGCCTTGACAAAATTGGCCAATCAAAAGTCTTGTTTTACAACATGTGATGTTGTAAGGTCAAAGTTCGAATACATGATGATCTGTTTGAATTGTGACCTCCTGGCTGCCGCCATAGCCTTTCAAACATTAGTTTTGCGAGAATGGGAAGTATATTACTTTTACGCCAACTTTTATACACTATAAATCAGTCAGTGTACCTCTAAGGCCTTCCGACATGTATGATTATGCAAGTAAAAATCGTGAGTAGTCAGATTTTAAGCCAATTACCCTTGTAAATGTGTTTGCATGTAGATTCAACGTAGGACTCACTTTCTGATCGCCACATGACTGAGGGCAATGGCCTTATTTAGTGCACAGTGCTACACGGCAACACAGAAAAACCTTGAACAGGGCCCATAGGCTGCATTGCAGCTATTCAGTGGTATGACTTGTAAACCAAAAAAAAAAAATTGTAGTTCTTTTTCCAGAAATTCGTCATGGCTTTTTTGAAACTTATCATTTCAAAACAATGTCCAGAGAAATAACCTTCATGAATTTATGTTTTTCAGTATATTTATTTCATTAGGTAATGTTGCATGGTTTGATAAATTTGCGCATTCCACACACTATTTGACCTATCTATTTTTTTTCAAAAAATAGTATTTCTCAAATCATTAATCCTTTGACTTTTCTTTTTCTTAAGGATTATGTGGTATTTACAGTACATACCACTTATAACTTACCATGTAGATTTTTGTTTATGTATTGAATTATTATGATATTTGGTATCCTGTTGTTTTCATCATTGGACGACTCTGTTAAATTCTGCCTGAAAATATTACAATTTAACCAAAATAAAAATTTAAAACTAAAAAACATCATGTATCATTTTGTACGAACATACTGGGGTTTCTAAGCTTTCTTTCATTGTAATATACTGTACATTATACACTTAGGACAGTAAAAAGTCTGGTTAGTACCAAACAAGATATATATTTCAGATATATCTACATGTTCAGGGTGCAAATTTCACCATTATCATTGCGATAATCCCATTAGTGTTTACCAAACTAGAACAAACTTGGTGCAGATTAAAAATGATCAAGTAGAGTGTTTATCAAATTCGTCACAAAGATAATGCTTATATTGCAAGTTTTGATTTAACTGTGGTCATCAACAATGTTTGTTGGCCAACAGTGATATACATTACAATTTGACATGGCATCCTTCTTTGAGCTGCAAGCAGTCTTCAGAATGATCCACTTATACAAATGTAAACGAAGTACATTAGGGAGAGCTGAATTTGGTCTGCACAGAGCTGACAGTTGTCTGCATTGACTTAGTAGACAGCTCAAATTATCAGTTTTGTCTGCTGCCAAGAAACTACAGCTCAAGACAACCAAAACAGATCTGCAGTTGAGCTGCACGAAGCTGTGGCAGACTGAAATCAGAGCTGGGGTAGATCAATACAGATCTGAAGGTTTGGTAAGGGTAGGCTACCCAATGATATCTACGTCCGTCGGGAGGTCACTGCACCGAATGTGAGTCGCGGGTTAGACTGACATGAACAAATGCAGCCGAAATGAATAATTCTTGGCAATAAATGTTTGTGTCTCATCGCAAATTTAGAAGAAAAAAGTTTCTGTTTATGGTGGAAATTATTGTTATAAAACGGTGTCAAAGACAGTCATTACAAGAGTTGTCCGGCTACTAGTATTTGCTGCATCACCTTCATACAGATACAGCCATACCCCATACCGTGTACTGGCACTCGCCTTATACTTTGAATATTCGTTTAGATTTCAATCTGAAACTTCCTCATCTTTAGCATCAACCCTATATAATTTGCTGATTTACTTTCACAATTTGTTAACGCAAGGAACGACACGGAGACAAGTGTTTGGCCGAAATCCGGGGTTATGCACGCACTGCCATGGCGGGGGCAACGAGGCGTCATAGCGGCCTGGATGGCGGTACCGGGTTATTGGTACCGTGCATCAGGCAACGTGCTACCAGTCGCCCACAGCAGACCCATGACAGTACCCCCCTGGAACTTTCTTATGTAAAGTTAGTGATATAGAGACATACAGTATATTTTATTGTGAGCTGCTAGCCTGCAGCGAGGCTTTTTTTTTCTAGTGGAGGGTGGGTGGGAATTTTGTGGTGTGAACTTGAGCGTGGCAGAAGTTGAAATGGACGATCTGTGGCTTTGATCATACTGATATACGCATGGATAATGGCGTGGCAAGGGTGACGCAAGTTGTTTAGATAACGGTGAATTTGAAGGCGGTTGGTAGATAAGGTTACGTCTCAAGTGCATCCAGCAAGCAGTAGAAGTAGTGGCGTATGGTGACCCATACTTAGCAAGGTCTAAACCCTTCTCCCCGTGTCCCTCCAGACGTTAACAATTATTATAGCAGAGCCATAATCACCCATTAACGCAAGGAACGACACGGAGACAAGTGTTTGGCTGAAATCCGGGGTTATGCACGCACTGCCATGGCGGGGGCAACGAGGCGTCATAGCAGCCTGGATGGCGGTACCGGGTTATCGGTACCGTGCATCGGGCAACATGCTACCAGTCGCCCGCAGCAGACCCATGACAGTACCCCCCCAAATTATGGCCAAAGCAGCCCCCCCTCCCCCCCCGTGGTGACCATGTGCCATTGGGAGATTTCTCATAGTATATGTTCATTGTCCCTAACGTTTCGTGTCTCTATAGTTCATGTAGCGCCATTACATCATTGGCATTGTCCACCGAGAACAGAGTCCTACGTCAAATTGTTGGCAAGTTGCGAGTACCTTCGGTACTACGTCGAGGGTCTCCTATGGTGTCATGATGTAGATCTGGTACGCGTCACTCCTCCATCTGCCCAGTGTCTTTATGAGCCAGCCAGGTAAGCAGGCTTCGGCGGTGGTTGTGGCGGCACCACCGCGGAAGCCGTGTCCCCAAATTGAACAAGCGACTAATATTGGGTACATCTCTTTCCATTCTCTTGCCATCCCGTATCAGAGGTGGCACGGCGAATGGGCCAATTGTGTGGCCCAGGTGCAGTTCGTTTGTTATTGCGGTGGAGACGGTATCCGGGTTGATCGTTGCTGACTGGCGTTGCGGGTGTAGCGCGGTGTTTGGTTTCCACTGGAGCTGATGTCGGCACCGTGGGTGAGGTCGTGGATGATGCTGGCATTGAATTGTTTATGCGGCTGGTCTTGCAGGGCAGCTGGAAGCTTAGTGAGGTTGATTGGTGTCGTCGGCTGTAGCATTGTGATTGTCGCAGTGTGGATGGTCGCTCCCTCGAAAGGGCTCGGGGGTCTCTTGTTTGGTGCCTTGATGGTGTTGCAAAGCATTATGGTCGGTCGCGTTACACACGGAGCACTTGTGTAGCCTGCCATATTGGCAGGGGGTCTTGCATGAGCCTCGGTTGAAAGATCGACATACCTGAGGTTCGTCGTACTGTTTCTTGTTCGCTGAGCTCTCCCAGTAGTATGGGTTGGTATCGCTGCTGCGTAGGTTTGGGTAGTCGGTCTTCACATGACCATGTTGGCCACAGGCGAAGCAGGAAGGGCGCAGGAGGTGTGGCTGGTTGAGGAAGTGCTGGAAATTGAGGTCTGGGTTTGGCTTGCTCCAGTTGGCCCCGTCTGGGTAGCGGGCAGCGTACAGGCGGAAGAATTGTCGTATGTGAGCCAGGCCTCTGGCTTGTAGGCAGCAGCTTTGGAGGCGATGAAACGAAGGTAGGTGGCCATGGGGATCGCCAAATGTGGGTGGTAGAATGTTCGATATGAGAAAAAGACGAGAAAGCACTGTAACCAGGTGTCAAAGTCGTCGATAGTTTTCCGCTTCACCTCGGTTGTGAATGTGGCTACGCCACGATTGTCTGGATCGAAAGCTACTGTATCTTGGTAGCCTGGGTTGAGTTGTGAGCTAGGGCATCCGGGTGCAAGTCACCAAATTCGATGAACTTATCGAGGTTAGCCAAGGCGTTGAGTGTTGATTGATCGACGTATGGCAGTAGCATGTCGGCTGGGGGTATTGCTGCAGAAGATTTGCCCATTGGCCCGGCGCTAGGTGGTGGGCGCCATGGCGGTGCATTGTTACCAGCCGGCTGGGCGGGTTGAGCGTAGGGCGCAGCCATATTGTCCAGTTTGTTGTTATGAGGTGCGCCGCCATCGGTAGGGTGGTCCCGGATGTGCGCAGCGCCACCACTGGTGGTTGAGTTGGGTGGGGCAGCTGTAATGGCGGGTTGATATCCAGTACGATTAGCGAGATGATATACTTGGGTGGGCTTGAGTAGGCACCGAGCTGGACGGAGCGGTGAGCGTTGTCGGCCCGGCGGTGATGAGTGAAGCAGGTGATAGTGCACCAACGACTGTATCAGTTGACTGGACTTGCAGGTTGGGCGTCGGGATAGGCGCCGGTGCTGTAGTGTTGGTAGTTGGCTGCCGTAGTTCCCGTCGGATTGAATCAATGGCGCTTGTGATGCCGGTTTCTATTAGTTGGCGACGTGGTCTGACATACCTGGATCGGCTGCCGCTGTGGCGGTTGTCGGCACGCCGCTGGCAGGGTTGGTTGGTGTGGTTTCCGTCGGTACTGACTGGGGTACTAGGTATTTGCCTAGGTGCGCTGGGCGTCTCTTCGCCCTCGCCGATGTACGGGTGGCCGCCTGTGCGCGGCCCCTGCTTTTCTTCGGTTTTGGCATGGTGAATTTTGTGGTGTGAACTTGAGCGTTGCAGAAGTTGAAATGGACGATCTGTGGCTTTGATCATACTGATATACGCATGGATAATGACGTGGCAAGGGTGACGCAAGTTGTTTAGATAACGGTGAATTTGAAGGTGGTTGGTAGATAAGGTTACGTCTCAAGTGCATCCAGCAAGCAGTAGAAGTAGTGGCGTATGGTGACCCATACTTAGCAAGGTCTAAACCCTTCTCCCCGTGTCACTCCAGACGTTAACAATTATTATAGCAGAGCCATAATCACCCAACAACAATCTATTGCACTACGACTGTGGGCGTTTTAAAATTGACCCTGGGGAATGACTTTGCAGGCGTTATGTGGACTGGGTAGTTTGTTAAAGTGTAGTTTATGAAGTGATTTTTTGTGGTATGTTCCGACACACGTAGCCTTAATTACCACACGTAACGTCGGAACAAAGCATAAACTCACAGCACAAACCACACTTTCACAAAATACCCAGCCACATAACACCTGTGCGAATGACGTGTGCAATGATGATTGATGGACCAACGTAAGATCGTAGCAATATACGGTGAACTATTAGATATTTCGCATTACTCTCTTTGTAATATCAGAAATATCAAGAAAGAAAACCGCGTGCAATGTTAGAGAAAATAGGGATAATACAAAAAACACACGTGCCAGTTAAGCTTACTCATCGATTTGAAGCTGCACAGCATGGTCCATCAAGCTATAGACGGAGTGAGGGTCACGGTGGAAGGATTGTCAACCCATGCACTTGGCCAGTACTTGGATGAGAAAACTAAAATGGCAACATTTTACCGAAGTAACCAAACTTTTCATCAATTACGCTCACATTTATCTACACTTGAGATGTAACCCATGTCTATAGTCACATGAAGATGATTTGGTAAAACTGCTCAGGACGAGTGACAAATATTGACTACCTTCAACATCGGCTTTAACTCTGACAATTCGGTACAAAAAACAATTACTTCCATGTTATGACAGACTGCAGAAAACGATATTGTTTGTGGCGTTCCCACCTTTTTTTAAAATTTACGTTTCAACTAAAAAGTTTGCTATAGATTTTATACGAAAATAGATACCGGCAAATATATTAAATATGAAATATATCGTACGCAAACTTGAACGCGTCTATCATAAACATGCATTTTTCGCACTGCCCTCGGTATTGGAAAATTTCATGTTTTCGGCGAACGATAGATACAATTAACCTGATGTGGCAATTTATGTTCAGAACTACTCAAGTGTAAATAGTTGTAGTAAGCGAATAGTTGCAAATGGGTTTCTGACGGATTAGTCCTAGCATGGAGGTAGACCTCCATGGTCCTAGCCTTCACGTCGGAAATACCCACGATCTTTACAGCAACCAGAGAATCGGACAAACGGAAAGAAATATTGCAGCCCTCGTCTTGTTCTACATTTCTATGAGATAGAACCAAAAGCTCGTATGGAAATCTGTGTGTAAGACACGTTAAAATTTCCATGTATATATAAACCCATAACAAACTACAACTGCTATGTTGAGCTGAGCAGTAACACGGTTTAAGTATTATTAGCGGAGTGAATGTTTAGTGAAAATCGTAAAATTTGGTCTGCGAAAATTAAATTCTGCACACCATTATGTTTTCATCTTCCGTGTCGCGCCTGACAAGAGAGATCTTTGCTTGTTCACGGTCCCTCGTGGCTTGTTGTATCTTTATGCACAGTTAACAGAAAAGAGACTTATCCAAGTGATCGATTTCTATATTTCATCATTTCATGAAAGCAGTTTTCTCTTTGTATGTTATGAAAGCTGTCAAATTGCGCCAATAAATGTACATCGACTCGGTTCTCTGTATCACGTGGACTTGCTCCAAGTCTTTGAGGTATTTAGTATCATAACAGAATAAATTGAAAGCATAAACTTCAGAAGACTGTCACGCTAATTGGTAGGCTGTTGCCTTAGCTCGGGGGGTGAAGGCCTTAGCCAGCAAGTGTTAAATTGCTACTGCAAAAAGCAAGCCGACTGGGGGCCAGTCTAGTGTCACCTAGCTTATTTTGAACACAGGCTTTGTCTTGTATTGATTTATACATGATAAGAACTGGAAAGCGTTCACGGCCACATGTTTCCACAAGGAAACTCGTTCGCATTGTGATAATTTTACATGCAGTTTCTGTTCGAACGACAGTTCCAGTATTTTGCAAGCCTGGCTGTCATGTTTTGTAATTGTATTTGCATACGATTGCAGATTTGTTGCACTTTGCAAAGTTGTGCAAAATCATGATTAATGTACAAAGTGGCTGCCGTCCATAGCAACAGAAGCTAAATCAAGCTAGAAAGCAGGTTTGGCTACGTTGGTCAAGTTACTGTTCGTGTTGATACGGGGATTCATAGATCTGTCACTCCCTTGCGATTGACTTTGCGTTATTGTCTCCATTCCCAAACAACACAAAGTCGAGAGAGCTGACTCCAGCAACTACTTGGCCGGCCAGTAACTGCTGCCAAGAAAAATAAGGCGACTGGAGGCCATGGCAGTCTACCTAATGCTTTATTCTCTAGCGTCATTACGTAGCCGGTAACTTCATAAATATGTAAATTTAACCGAGTCATGAATAAATATGCAAATTTAACCTACTCCTGAATATGCAGGAGTATACAATCGACTTATATTGTCCGCACACTATCATTGGGGTATACATAGCATATACGTACGTCTGCAAAGAGTCTGACGCAGTCCACAGGGGACAATGATATGCGCCATGTATTCTTGACACATATGTACGTATATTCAGCAGCTTGCATTTTATCAGTATATGTACGTATTTTGAACGCATATTGTAAATATACAAAGATAGTAGTTTTACGTATATTGTTGTATATCAAGAGTTTTTCCCAGTGTATTGAACAATCATTTCGTCCCCAAAGCGAACATATCATTTTAGAGACACATGTTTAGACAGATTGCCCAGACCAGTGACGAGACGGTCGACCAGTTCATATATAGTCTCAGATAAAGAGCGAGTACATGTGACTTTGCTGAGAACGAAGACGAGCACATCCGAGATCAGTTGATTGATAAATGCTACTCGCCGCATATATGCAGAAAGTTTCTTGAGAAACAAAACACCAAACTCAGTGATTTACTTGTTATGGCTCATGCCCAACAAGCTGTTGACTTACAAATGCAGTCAATGGGAGAGAGGAAACCTCAAGTACAAGTAAATACAGTCGGTGGAAAGAAACAAGGACAGAGGAGAAGTGCCCCAAAAGCAGGTAAAAGACATTATACAGTAACACTTGCTATAACTGTGGGAGACAAGGACACTTTGCCAGAGACCCTGCTTGTCCAGCTAGATGACAGAAATATAGAAACTGTGAGGAAATAGGACATTTCTTCAGAAAGTGCCCAAAAAGAATAACAGAAAGCCAACACCAGACAGGAAAACATAGACGCAATCAAGGACGTGGAAGAAATGGAAATGAGCAGAACGACAGCGCCAACTATGTTGAAGGTGAGCAGTCTGAGCAATTGAGAGATTCCATGCTGAAACCAAACTATGTGTTTACAGTTCATGATGATCCAAATAGAGACAATGGAGTTAGATCGCTAAATATTGGAGGCGCAGGCATTGAAGTAGAAGATATTTTGATCGATTCAGGAGCGACGTGTAATCTAATGGGTCATCACACGTGGGAATACCTGAAAAGGAAGGGAGTCCAGTGTACATCACGCAAGAATGCATGAGTGTTGTTTGCGTACGGCAACACGGAGCCATTGCCAGCACTAGGCACATTCACTGCTGATTTCATGTCGCCAGACAAATTGAGATGCAGAGCTGACTTTGTTGTTATCAAAAGTAGAGGGAGAACATTACTATGCAGAGAAACTGCAGAATGCCTCAGTCTTCTCCGCGTTGGGCCAATACACCCCAACAGTGTTATGGGTGGAAAGTCAGATGAAGGTATTCGTAGAGAATATAAAGACACACTCCAAGGAGTCGGTCATCTAAAAGACTATGAACTAAAGCTGAATATTGACGATTCTGTGAAACCGATCGCTGAGCAAGTTCGCAGAATTCCCTACGGGCTAAGGGAAGAAGTTGATGCCAAGCTCGACGAATTTTGTCAATGGGTATCATAGAGGAAGTACCAGAGGGACTGACCGGATGGTTGTCGCCACTTGTAGTTGTGCCAAAGCCAGACAAAGATGTCAGAATCTGTGCTGACATGAGACGCTCAAATAAGGCAATAGTACGCGAACACCAACCAATTACAACTTTAGATGAGTTACTGGAAGAATGAATGGCAGTACAGTGTTCAATTGCCTCGATTTCCATCAAATTCGACCAGTGAAGAAAGCCGACACATTACGGCATTTGCGACTCACAGAGGACTATATAGGTATACCCGACTGGTGTTCGGTGTGAATTTGGCCCCGAAGAAATATCAGCAAATAATATGTGATGTATTCCGTGACTGTGACGGTGTGGAAAACATAGCTGATGATGTGATAATACATGGTAAAGGCTTCAAGGATCATAATGAGAAGCTGTTTGCAGCACTCGATCGCGTGAAGGAAGTCGGACTAACCCTAAATGATGATAAGTGTAAATTCAGAGTGACGAAGTTGACATTCTTGGATAAGTCTTAAGACAGAGGGGTGTCAGCCCGAGTGAGGAGAAAGTCACGGTGGTACAAAGAACGCCAGCGGGGCAAGATCATTCAAGGGTCTTGTACAGTTTCTGTCTAAATTCATTCCCGATTTATCATCAATTGCAGAACCAATCCAGAGACTGACTCACAACTGCAAAAGAAACTGCATTCGACGAATTGAAAGAGCTAATTACTTGTGCCGAGGCTTTGTCATACTTTTGTATGGACTGTAAGACAAGAATTGTTGCAGATGCGTCGCCTTTTGGATTATGGGCCATTTTATTGCAACTGCAAGACGACGAATGGAGAGTCATATTGTATGCATCAAGGAGTCTTACGGATGTAGAACGGCAATACAGCCAAACTGAGAAGGAGGCATTATCATTAATTTGGTCATGTGAACGGTTCAATATGTACATCTTTGATAGAGAGTTTGAGCTCGAAACTGACCATAAGCCGCTAGAGTGCATATTTTCAAAGTGCTCGAAGCCATCTGCCCCGATCAAAAGATGGGTGCTACGTCTACAGGCTTACAGTTTCACAGTTGTTTACATACCCGGGAAAACAAATATCGCCGATGCATTGTCTAGGCTGAACTCGAGACATCAACATAATGAGAGAGACGACTATGACTACATCAGAACTGTTCTTAAAAAATAGCGTACCTGTTGCCTTGACATCCAAGGAAATAGAGAGAGTATCAGCTGATGATCCAGAACTGAACTATATCAATAATTGTGTGAGAACTGGAGATTGGAGAGACTGTAATGTACTGGCATACCTACATGTGAAAGAAGAGTTATTCACAGTAGGAAAAATACTGTTACGAGACAACAGAATCGTAATTTTCACAATCGATGCGAAGTCATGTACTGGAATTAGCACATGAGGGACAGCAAGAAATAACCAAGATGAGAAAAAGACTGCGAATGAATTTTAAGTGGTCTAAAATAGATAGACATGCCAAACAAATACGCAGAACTTGTCATGGTTGTCAGGTTGTCAGTCAGTACTCAGCGCCAGAACCAATGTCCCTAGTAATACGGCCAAGTGGGCTGTGGCAGGATTGCAGTGCAAATTTGTTAGGTCCGTTGCCTTCAAGAGAACGCATACTATTCATCGTCGACTACTATAGCAGATATTATGAAGTGGCTATACTAAGGTCAATAACCAGTGCCAAGTTCATTGATGCATTGACTCAAATATTCGCCAGATTCGGAGTGCCATACTCACTGAGGACTGACAATGGATCACAGTTGATATCCGACGAATATGATGCATTCCCGAGAGAAAATTGAATTGAACACAGGACAACTACACCATTATGGCCACAAGCTAACGGCGAGGTGAAACGGCAGAATCGCACATTGATGAGAGCACTACGCATTGCCGAAATCGAATCCAAGGACTGGCGTAAAGAGATGCAAAGATTCCTGGCAGCGTATCGATCTGTGCCACAATCAACTGCGGGAGCTACGCCTTTCTATATGATGTTTAATCGAGAAATGGAGTCCAAGCTACCTGAACTGTTGCATGAATCTATGGTAGCTGACGAAGAGGTCCAAGATCATGATTGGGCAAGAAAACTTGCAAGCAAACAGTACTTAGATGCAAAACGCTGTATGAAATCGATGTTTTATATAAAACTTTTGCAGCTGCATTAAATCAAGGCTGAATATAAACTTTTACAGCTGTATGTATGAAATCGATACTGTATATAAACTTTGTGCAGCTGTATGAAATCGAGACTAAATGTAAACTTTTGCAGTGGTTTGAAATTGTATGTATGTATGTATGTATGTATGTATGAATGTATGTATGTATGTATGTATGTATGTATGTATGTATGTATGAATGTAAGAATGTATATATGTATGTATGTATGTATGTATGTATGTATGTATGTATGTATGTATGTATGTATGTATGTATGTATGTATGTATGTATGTATGTATGCATCCGTAGAGTGTGTGTTTATGCATGTTTCTGCGATAGTATGTATGTATCTGTAGAGTGTGTGTTTATGCATGTTTCTGCGTATGTATGATGTATCTATGTATGAATGTATTCTACATGTCGGAATGAATACACTGTATACGTAGGCGTATTATTATGTATGTGTATATATATATATATATATATATATATATATATATATATATATATATATATATATATGTATACTATGCTATTTTCCGTTATGTGGTAGTGTATTGGGGCTGGCAAGGCTAGTATAACAATGTTGAAGGGATGTAAAGATGACTGGAAACAGCAAGCACCAAGCTACGTACAGGCGACGTACATAGAGTAATGCTAAATAGGAGCCTGCCTTGAGTACATGGACCAAGACATGATATTCATGAATATTAATGAAGGCTCATGAATAATGATGACATCACACTATATCACATTCCTCCCTGCTCATTTTGATGGAGACAGGGAGTCTCCATGACTAGTACGGCAAAATCATTCAGAAAATTAGCAAAATTAAAATGAAATAATACAATGCTAATGCTACATAATCTAAAAAAAGTACATGACAAAAAAATAACAAAAAACTACTGTCTAAGTCTGGTACAGCAACCTGGGCAAACGCCATTACTATAATGATTGAAATTCAACATGCACATTTTGAAACCAGTGTATATCAAGTCACTACAACCATTTCACTACTTCATTCATGCACCTTCACATACCACTATACTCCCAAACTCCAAATTTGCCACAAAGCATCTGCATTTTTTTTCCGCTGCCCTTTTTGTACTCAGTCTGAAATTGATGCTCTTGCAGTATTATCCATCGCAATAACCTATGATTTTTACTGTACATCTTGTCTAACCAAACCAACTGATTGTGATCTCTTTGAAATGTAAACTCTCTCCCGTACAAGTTAGGATTCAAGGCTTCCACAGCCCAAACAATGGCTAAACACTGTCTTTCTATATAGTTGGGTAATTTCTCTCCCTGGGAAGGAGACTTTAGCTGATATACTGAACCGGATGTTCCTTTCCCTTGTCATCATACCTATACAAAGTCGCACCAATACCATGGTCAGACGCGTCTATCTGCACCACAAACGGTTTATAATAATCTGGAACAGCTAGAACTGGTGATGATGCTAGAGCATCTTTCAGCTTTTGGAAAGTATTCTCGCAGCTCTGAGTCAATTGAACATTTGCTGGATTATTTTTACACGTCGGCTCAGTCAATGGGTTCGCAATGTGAGAGAAATCTGGGATAAACTTCTTGTAGTTTCCTGCCAAACCCAAAAATAGTGCCAGTGGCACCGAACACAACTGGCATATAAGGCTTATTTGCAACATTAACACACTATATAAGTCTCTGTGATCAAGAATGACCAATGAGTTAATTTGCAGCGAAGCTGAAAGGCATTTTTCAAAACGTGAAATATTAACCCATTTTCGTAACTAAGATACTGAGATTTGACGTTTGCTGCTATTGGCATTTTGAAATTTTAAATAGATAAGTATGAAATGTGACAGGAGACAAGTATGTGAAATGCAAATAAACTTTATTGAATATCATAAATAGTGAATGGTATTGGAAAACAAGCAGACAATATATTTGTAAGTGGATGTTTACAGCAAAAATAATAATAAGTAATCCAAAAACCGTAACAAAAGTAGTGGCTTATATATATAGTTTTGGCACCACAAGGTCTTGAAGGGAATCATCTAAACAGGTCATCAAAGTCATGGTCGTCTTTTTGTCTTACATTTTGTGTAAGGTCACGAGCTTTTGCCAAAGATTTGTCGCAAATAGACCGTAACTCTTTCAAATTATTAGAAAACCATCCACCCAACAGTACGTGAAGCTACCCACATTTCCCCTTGATTTGTGCGTTCAGACATTGCTTGCTATAGGCTTCTTCAATTTTCTCACTTTCTTAACTATTTTAAACTTAGAATTTAATTTCAGGATTATTTGTTATCACTAGGTTCCAAAATAAGTGATTATGCTTAAATTAAATAAGACGTTATTGTTTGAAGGTGCTATAAAAAATGTTCCCTTTTCAAGGTAAAGGATGCAAATTTCCTTTATCACAAAATCAACGCCCTTTCTTTTGCCAACAGAGATGCAACTTATTCCCTTAGTTTCCCGAAAAATATTGCGTAGCTGTCAAAAATCTATATTGACAAAATTACCAAAATGCTATCTCCTCTGCGAAAAAGGGGGTTATCTTCCAATTATTCACAGTGGAAAATCAGAAAATTCTGATTATCAAACCTATGTTGTCAGAATTTTGAAATATGGATCGAGCTGTTCAGTGTATAGAAGAAATTTGCTTAAGTTCAATGAGTGATCTCCATCTGTGCTGATCATGGAGAATTGTGGGTAGCCTCACTTACTGTGCATCTGCGACAGGTATTTATTTAAATAGATCTCCTATTACAAGAATAGAACCCCTAGAATAATTTTTGTTACTTTTAATTTCCTGGAGGTAAAAATTGATAAAGTGAAATGGATGATTTCCGTCTTTACTCTCTTCAACAATATAATCTAAATCTGCTTTTGTCATAAGGCAGCTTTGTAATAACATACAAAGGTAAATACATGTAATTGCATTGTATGTGCAGTGTGTGCCCCTGGATGCAAGACTAATTTCTGTAGTTCGTTGATCAGTCCTACCGCATACCAGAACCAGATTCAAATGTTTGTTGCTACTGTCAACTACACTTTGCTGTTTTACATGTTTATTGCCACAATCATATCTACTTCTCTGTCAGTTATGTCTTTTACATGTTGGTGCTGCTTTCTATTTTTTCATTTGTATTATTACAGTTTACATTGCTGGTTTACACCACAAAATTATAATGTGTACTTTTATCGGCTGTATCCTTATTTGTCACATGATGGGCAATATGTTGGGCTACAGTGCTACTTTTATTTTGATTCAATTGGCTAAATTGCACAATGTACTTTGATGGTCTTTTGTTTGAACTAGCATTGCATTTTGAGCACTATCCTTATATATATATATATATATATATATATATATATATATATATATATATATATATATATATATAATCAGTCGGTAAAAAATAAAGTATTCTAAAATGACAGTTAATGGTGATCAGTAATATGAACAACATTCTATTCATGGCGTAAAATGTGCCAGCAAGAAAAATATACAGAGAAGAAGTGAAAATATGTGAAAAACCAAAACAAAGGCATGTATAAGAGGAAGACATAGGCACTCAAAATTAGGATATTTTTTTCGTAATAAAATTTAACCTTATGTTCAAAAACAAAACTAAGTTATAAACAAAGATACGGATTTTTGATGCACACGGTTATCTTATATCCATAGACAATTGATTTTTAAGTTTATCTTTAATCCATTTTATACCTGCTGTATTTTGCTTTTATGCCAGAATGTGTCCCTTGGCATTCAGAAAGCTGCAATAGTATAAAAAGAATATCATTAACACATACCAATTACAGTAACATGCCTTTACAAAACAAATTGTAAGCACCAATATGGATCTTATTGTTAACTACAATCACTATGCAAAACCACATGTAAACACTTTATGCGTTCATCTTAATTTGCACCTAATTAGAGATTCTTTTAATGCAAAACCTGCGTATTTGATGCAAATAATTCTGAAAATAAGCAAAAAATATATGTCTGTGCAGTCGCATTCGCACTGAAATCAAAGTAAGATATTCATGGCCCTTGTGTGATAAACATGCATGTCATATAGTTCTAATTCATAATAAACATGAAAAAATATACACAATTTGATTTTATTTTCTGTCTTGAAACTTTTTTTTCAGACAGCACAAAAAATCAATACTGGAATAAGTATGTCAATTCCTCACAAAAGCTCCTGCTTTGTTCTCATGTGGATTGAGTTGAGATCAAGAACATTTTGTAATGGTACAGAAGGAAATATCAGTACTGTACTCACGCAATTAGTTCGACCAGAAAAAAATAATATGATTTATGAAAAGACGAATTGATAGAATAAAAAATAAAATTATGGAAACTCGGTCGGACGAATCGCCAGAATAGTTTTTGAAGGCCATTAGTCCTTAAATTTGCATGGCAAGAACTGTATGTACCTTGAGCATGTATTTTAGGTGACATTTATGATAATATTGGACTATTTAAGGTCGCACAGAATAAAATCTGTGAGTTTTAAACAGCTGAGAAAATCTATATTGCAGATTTGCTCTTGAGAAATACACAATTGTGACAGAAAAAAAACACACGTACATGAAAGACATGGCAACATCTTTTTGTGCAGGTCGCCCTGTTTACTGGAAAATCATACCATAGAGGGCGCAAGATACAAGGAAACCGAAACTCCCTAGTTCAGAACTTTAAGCTAGAAGTCCAGCAAATGAGGTACTTTTTTAAGTTCAGGGAAAGCTGCCGATGGAGAAACATTGTAAAAGCAAAATTAAACAAATTAACGAAAAATATAATTGTCTTTTCTGGTTTTTTTACGTGCATTCGACTTTTGCATGGAAATTACGGATAGTCCATAGCTTAGTGGAAGGTCACTTGATGTCTCCCTGGCAGAATTTATTAAGCATGGATCACCAAACTCTATCGAAATAAAACTGTTACAGCTTGTTGACACAGTTATTGTTTTTTATATCTCATTTCCAAATTGCATTTATCATAATGATATTTGAAATGCCATGAAAGTTTGTCAAAACTTTGATTATTTCAGAATTTCGTTTTATTAGGTTTGTGGCAGGTCAATGACTTGGGGTCATGCCTGGCAAAATTTAATATGCGTGCATCACCGAACTGTATCAAAATTAATTATTTTTATGGTCGAAGGATACAGCTTTACTTTTTCACATTTATTTCCAAATTGCATTTATCACGGTGATATTTAATATTCTATAAAAGTTTATCGAAACTTTTATTATTTCATTATTTCGTTTTGTTAGGGTTGTGGCAGGTCTATGACTAGGGCCTCCCTGGCTAAATTTAATATGCATGGATCACCAAACTTTCTGCAATGAATATTTTATGATTGAAGGACACAGCTGTTGTTTTTTTCATCTATTTCCACATTGTATTTATCATGATGATATCTAATATGCTCTAGGTGTTTATCAGAAGTATAATTGTTTCAGAATTTCGTTTCCTATATATATTTTTTTTCGGTAAAACTAAAGTCGCAAGAGGAAGTGTTTCAATTGTCATTTTTCATTTTGCTTTGACACAAACCTAAACGTACATTGGAATTGGGCCTTATTCCACCATTTTCAGCCGTACTAAATTCGGAAGAGAAAATGGCACGTAAGATGTTAACCTGACAACATTTGCCTTCGATATCCTATAGAGTAACTGATTTGTCTAAATTGTCCTGTAAAAAATGTCTTGCTGGCACCAGTTCAAAACATATTCCCGAAAGTCATACAACATAGCTTGCATTTAAGTGCTAGGGCGAAACTGTGCAGTATAAATATTCTCGTAACTAGCTGTAATGGTTGCCTGGGGCAGCACAAACGTCGCTTTCCAAATACAATGATACCGGGCGACTTGCACATAGGCAGTCTATATACTCATAATCTACAATACATTCAAACATTGTGCCGTTGACGATTACATTATGCCTATGCGCAAATTCAAGCACCGCCAGGAAATTTTGACTTATTGTCTTTGTCTCCTACACGAATGTATTCGAAAGGTAAACACGTTCAAATATATGCTCAGTCTGTCTTCACTAATTGGAGTCAACCGTGATGTCAAAATCAGAATATAATTTAGTGGATTATGCGAAAGAAACGACTGAAAATTTTAAACTTTTTGCAGTGTACCCTCTCGACAGCTAAACTCTCTAACTTGTTAAATACGCATGCGCACAGAAGACTAGCCCCGCTATGGTCTACCTGATGGCTTGGTAGCTACACGGGGAGCATACATCAATTCCTCGGCAGCCCATGACAGGTCTGCCATTGAACAAATCGATTCGACAGTACCCGATTAGTACGATCTACGGAGGTCTATGTTCTACAGTCAATCGAAGTAGCCTTTCATCCCCCCCCTAAAAAAAATGCGCAAGTCAACAAAAGTATCATCACTTTCACAATCAAGTTCACAAGAAATGTTCAAATATTCGAGGAAAAGTTTTAAAAATTACAAAAACTAGAACAACACACGAAACAAGATGGCGTCGGTTCGGATTCTGATCCTGAACTTGCTGCCTTGAACTCACTCCTTGCATTTGGCACTTACGCACATGGTAAGTACCGTAAAATTCAAAACAACAAAATTATTGAAGTTGAAATCACATTAATTTCAGTCCGTAAGCTGCAAAACGTCAGACGAACTATTGTTTTGCAAAATAAACGAGCAAAATGCCGACCGCACTTCTCAGCAATATAAAGAATGGCGATTTGATAACATTGTTAGCCATACCTTCTTTTGTTTTCCAGCTTCTGGCTATTGGGTCCTTTGTTCTCTCACTCACTGGGTGGCTCACACCTTAAACGCTTTTGATCCACATGCACACACAAAACAAAGTTCCGCAGTAGCGTATTCCAGCCATTTTCACACCACACTTTTGTCAGTGAGGTAAACAATATTCGCAAATATCACATTTTCAGGGTAATAGATTATGTTTTACATAATCATACGTCCTTATCACAAAATAAAATGATCTTTGTCTTTAAATCAACGCGCCAGTATACAGGTCCAGCAGCTATTTATGTGACCAGTGTTGGAAACTGGCCAAAATATTTGCCAGAAATCAGGACGGGTAACTTTCAAAACTTTCCGGTCCTGCCAGAAAGTTGCCTGTCCTGAATTTTTGACAATTCCATTCATTCAAAAAACACAAAACCATTATGTACTTCAAACTGTAAACAACTTTATTTTCAACATGAGTATTAACTGTGATCTTACAAACAAACTGTTCTGAATTCCACTGTTTGAAATGAATTCTAATCCGGACTTGAATACAAAATTTCTACAATAACAATGCTGATAACACTCTGATACATTGTGTTGATAACCGAGTACTGGACATTTCATCATGGATCTGTGCATGGTCTCCTTGATGAAATCAGTGCTGACATGAGTCAAGCACAGATTACATCAAGTCAGTGTCACTAGCAGCATCACTTTCCAGGAGACCAGAAAAGTCTGATTCATAATCAGAGTCCAGTCCCTGTCCTGCTACAAATGACTGCAGCATCTACCCCCTATATATTTGGTTTTAACAATGGGGAAACTGATTTTTTTTTTAATTTGTCTCCATTTCATGCCACAACTTATCGTATAAAACTAAGATGCAATCTGTCATCGAATTGGTACTTCAGTCAAACAAACTGAAAAGATTGCTGAGTAATACAGAAAACATCATCTGGCAAAGAAAATAAAATATTGAGAGAGTTGCCATATAAGTAATCATAGTTGGCGGCATGAATGAAATAAACCAATGCTCTCCTCAGACCAAACCGATTTCAAAGGCCGTTTACAGCAAATATTGTTAACGGAACCATGAAACCTGGGAATAGCTAAACACACAGAAACAAGATTTATTTCTCGAAACAGCCCTTCACAACACGCTTTTCAAACACCGGAAAGCAGGCACCAATATTGACCCGAAAGCTATTACAAAGTCCATGAAAAATTGACACAAAACTAAAAGTTCGGATAATCGATTTAAATGCCTAAAACAAACTAATCGTTGTCAGATTAGTACAACATTTACTGTTAATCGTTTAGTACAACATTTACTGTTAACACACCGAGCACTAGCAACGCTCAAAATATGCCCTAAAACAAAAACCTTATAACCGTCCGGAAACTCCGGTCGATGCAGGGTCATGTTAATTATAATATGACACCACACACCGGATCGCTCACTATAGAGTCAGTCAATAGTGGCTAACTCTCTCAATAACGAATCTGGCTTCTCCTCTTCAAGGACGAAGATGACTTCCCATCACACAACCAAGCGGATGGGATACAAAACAAGAGAGCGACTGATGAAGGAACCCCATTTTTGGTTCAGAAACACTGTGACTGTTAAAACGAATCACTCAATCAACAAACCGGTTTACCGGGGATCCCATATCACATGACTAGGGTCAAAGCACTATCGATTCACCGGTATCTCGCCATGTATTCCACACAAAATAAATGCAATGATCCTCTTATTCACCATATCGTAATACTGGATAATCCTTGTAGAGCCGATGTGTGGAGTTGCCCTCATTTCCCTTTATATTCCTTTATAAGCAGCTGATCGATGAGATTACCGGGTATGCCGTATGGGCGACTATCGAGAGCCCGACACACGGACGTGGAAGTAGAATTTTCCTCCCGTCCGACTGAAAAGTTATCCGTCTCGGACGGGAGGACGGGCGGTAGTTTCCAACGCTGATATGACCAAGTCAGGTGACAAATGTTAAGGGTCATAACAAATGTGAGAAATCTAGAACATTAAATATGTTGTTTTTTTATCAATTTTATTACAAAACGCGCATGAAAACCTCTGATACTTCGAATCAGCCGTCCTGCTTATTTCTTCCACAACTCATAATACAGTCCACAATGCAGGATTGGTATACCTTCGAAAGACTACATATATGAAAGACCCCTAAAAATCGACAAGTTAGAAAGGGGAGTTAGCAATTTCCAAAAACTATCTAACTGTGCTCCATTTGGTTTGTGCTCCATTTTCACAAATCGAAACCTTGGACACGGTCTGACTGTCCAACACGGGTCAAGGTAACTACAACATCACAATTGGCCTTCAGCCAGTTATGATAAAAATGATCTGACATCATGCTTTGTCACTGGTGTTGGATAATTGACAACAGCATTAACCTCATCTGCCATAGGTTTTATTTTTCCACTTCCAGCACCGTAACAAATGAAAGAAACCTCACTGCCACCAAGACAGCATTTAGTTAGTCTAGCAGTTATTTTACAACTACGTAACCTCTCAAATATGCCACACAAGTGTTTAACATGATCTTCCTATGAAAGGTCATGTGGACCAAAGTTATCCATATATGCTCTTTCTTTGGGCTGATTAAATGTCTTACCCATTAGCCTCTGAATGGTGGCTGGCGCATTTGTCATCCCAAATGGCATAACAGTAAACTCACACATCGTGTTCTACCTGATCAATAAACCGGGTACATCAGTTAGAGCATCACTGTACTCTTGCAGTAAGCGAATCCGCAACTACTACATCTCTCCAAGTCTCATTGCTCTGATCTTTCGGTGTATACTACATAGAGTTTTCTATGTCCTTGTTGCACACAGCATCAACAGTGTCAACAAAGTACATCAGTCTATTTCTGACTTTCCATGCTCTCAGCATGTTGATATGATAAACCCGCTTCCGTTTTCTACGGCCACCTCGCTCAATTTCGTAATCAACGTTTGAGACTTTCCTCACCACAGTGAATGGTCCTTGCCACTGAGCACTCAACTTATGCATGGAGGAAGGTAAGAGTACAAGTACTCTATCATCATTCTTACAAGACGTTTCTTTGCTTCCCTATCATACCTCCTTTTTTGTCATGCCTTGGCTTTTTCCATGTTCTTCTTGACAATTTTTCTCATGTCGGCAATCCTTTCTCGCATCGTCATTACGTATTACGCCAAGTGTTCCTCCCGTTAACTTTTCTCAGTCCACTGATCCTTGATCAAAGCGAGTGGTCCCTTGATACTTTGACCATACATTAACTCGAAATGTGAGAAACCAGTACTCGCTTACGGTTCATCTCTGTATGCAAAAAAAAAAAACTATGGCAAATATCGGTCCCACTCCTTTGGGTCTTCTGCTGCAAAACGTTTTAATATAGCCTTGAGAGTGCTGATAAAACTCTGAGTTAACATTTTTCCTTTAGCGTGATATGAGATAGTTTTAATCTTTGAGATCTTCAACTTAGCACACATATTAGTCATAAGACGCGACATGAATCAAAATTTCACCAGGTAGTCCCATACGACAAAAAAAATTGATCAATGCTATCGCAAGAGTTTTGGCTTCCTGGTCTGGCATGGCTAAGACCTTGGGATACCGAGTTGCATAATTCAAAATGACTAAAATAAACTTATTCCCGCGTCGAGTTCACAAGCATGTTAAGGCTTGGGCATCAAATGTTATCATGAATATGCGTTAGGGCTCATGTATATTAATAAAACAAAACTGCCAACACATGAGATAACAACAGAAAATCTCTAAAATCACAATACTAACAAAGTTCAAAACTGGAATATCATCGAGCGAACGAATTGACAAAGAACACATTACTTTCACATCAAAATTTAGCCCATAAGCTTTGTGTGGAACTTGGGACACATAGAAAAGGCCGATGAGATTAAGAAAGAGATATTCTTATGTCATGGACCTACATTTTGTATCTCCATGTTTTTATAAGCCACTAAGGAACAAACTGGTTTGGAAACGCGGGGTCAAAAGGTCATGGTGGCCTGAGACATACTTCCACGTCTCACCATTGTTAATTTTCATTCAAACAATCTTACCCAATACAGACAGAAAACACATTAAAGCACATACAAGACAAGAGGGATAATATGTGAGGCCCAGGTTTTTCATTAAGTCTCTTATCAGAGGGCTTAAAAGATTTATCAGGGGGCTAGTTAAGGCTGCGATCAAAGGTCGCTGCGGCTGATGACCGATCGGCAGTGGGGAGAGAGAGCTCAAAAGGGGGATGTGCTCCATCTCGAAGGGGGGTTTCTAGGGAAAATTTTGAGATTTTATGGCTTTTTTACAGCTATTTTATGGCTTTCCGGATGCTTTTCTATGCATTTTAGGAGCTCAATTTATTCAGCATTTTTGGTAAAATCATTAAAACACGAACAGTGAAACAAAAATTCAAGGAGAGCAAGTTGCAAAAAGCCACTGATGAAGAGACCGCACACTAGTTTCGAAACGTGGCGTCAAAGGATGATGCTGTCATTTGAAAGCCAGGTTATGGCTCCATCTCCCCATGGCTTATATCTTCATCGGGGACCAGTAACGGTGATTGAACTCAAGTCGCTTGCTACATCATCATAGCTGCAGACAATAAACCCGCACTCTAGGGCACGCGCGTCCACCGGGCGTATAGGGGACTGTGACGTAGTGTCATGTGATTATTATTCATGAGCTGTCATTACTATTCATGCAGGCATGTATATCTCTCTTAGCCCATGTGTACTCAAGCCAGTCTCCAGCTTAGCATCACTCTTTGTACGTAGCTTAGAGCTTAGGTTATAAAGTAGCATCTGAGATTATATAGTACTCGCTGTTTCCAGTCGTCTTTACATCCCTTCATCATTGGAATACCAGCCTTACCGGCCCTGACACGCTCCCACTTAACCGACACTAACATCATAACCTCGGTTATATCACATTGGTGCCAGCTTAATGGGATTCTAACTCACATTCTCAAGACGGACTTTGAGGAAACCTGGTTGTAACAAAGCTTAGCCTGTGAGTACTTATAAGTTCTTTGTAAGACACACTCGGAACTTTAACGAATAACTGTGTGCTACTAAAAGCTGAGAGACTCTGAACGAACGCTTCTGCGGTTGTTGTAACCTGACTTTGCGACAAGCAGCAAGTTAAATATCTGCTGGAACTTTGGAAAGTTATCTACAGGGGGAGACTGTTGTCATTTTAAGTATGCATTGGTATGTGGTATACCATCATAACAGAATCTCCAATACTTGAGATAGCCCAGTGGAACTGAATTTTCTGATCAACTAAATACTGGTCCAGGTGTTGTTGTGTGTACGTAGCTGATAAACCAGAGACGGGAAGTTGGATTTTATAGGCATTGTCAACCCAGTGGAGAAGTCAACCATAAGCCAGTAGAAGCAAGTTCACAGAAGACGGACGACAATTAAAGAAGACAAAATAACTTTTGTGTGAAGTGAACTTAATTGAACCTTGCCCTGGACACTGTCATGGAAGCAACCAGACTTGTTTTTTATTACTTTTGAATTTCTTGAAAATTTCTGTGTGCAGAGAATTTTCACAATCTTTTTGTTTCAGTGTTTAATTAGTCTTTCAGTATATGTGGGAAGACACACCATGTTGAAGCAAAAGACTGTAAGTACTAATATAAACACTTATTGAAACAATGTCTTAACGATCTACAGATAGGTTGTTTTTCTGGGGTGAACGCTCCTTAACTAAGTACCTGTGCAAATTGTACGACAGGAAATTTGCATTTCTGTGATTGTGCACTTGTGTATCTTTTCATTAGTGGTGAAATACAAAGATAAGAAGCCATGGGTCATACTATCATTCAGTTGCATTCACTTAAGAAATTTTCACTGACTGGTTGGGGTCAACACACCAGGTGATTGATACCATTGCATTCTAGGGGTGACCAGGTAAGTATATATCTCTTACTACAGCCGTGTGCTAGTGAGTGAATGAGTGTGTCCGACCGATATTGAGGCTGAAGTAAGCTTTCCCAGTATGTCAGAAAGCCAAGGCCTAACAATTAAACAAGAGCATATTGATGATTATGGCGCAACAAGTGATTTAAGTGGAAAAGAATTAGCTGAGAACCTCTTGCGTCAAAAAGATATTCTTCAGCTCAAATTCAATCTGTATAAACAAGAGCAGGCGCATCACGAGCAGCATATAGAGAGAGAACACATGCGTATAAATGCAGAAAAAACAAAAACATGAGCAAGAAAAGATAAGCTTCAATTTGAACTTAAGGCAGAAAGAGAACAGCGCGAACAGGATTGAAAGAATTAGATTTAAAAGCGAAAGCAAATTCATATGATGCGGATCATGAGTTCAATGATTGGACTGCTAAACTCCCTCAGTTCAAAGAAGGTGACAATGTTGATACCCATTTGCATACATTCGAGAAGCTGGCTCGAACGTACAGTTGGCCTAAGTGGATTTGGCCAAAGAAATTAGCTCCGACTCTTGTTGGTAAGGCCCAGGAGGCATATTCTAGGTTGAAAGAAGACGATGCCCTGGTTTACGATAAGGTCAAAGTTGCTACACTTAGGAAGTATGAGCTCACCAGAGAGTCATACAGAGTTAAATTCAGAGCTTGCAAACATACAGATGAGGAGACATTCTGTATGTGGGATGATATTAGTGCCAATACTTTTGACCGCTGGATGGAAACAAGTGGGGTTCCGTCCTTAAGTGGTGAAGAGAAATATGAACGGATACGTGAACTATTTATAATGGAGCAATAAGATGAGGGTTTGCCCAAACAATGCAAACATGGTTGAGGGAAAGGGATCCTGAAAACTATAAGGAGTTGGTAAAACTTGCTAAGACTTATAAATCTGCTCATTCTGGCGCTCCTAGCGATCAAACTGAGCAAAAGCGAGGTTTCAAAAGTTTTAACAATAAAAATAAGCAGCACGAGGGTGAGGAAAAGAAGTCTGATAACTCATCCCAGAGCAGTGAGAAGTCAAAGCCCTCAGCTGCATGTTATACTTGTGGGAAAACTGGTCATTTGGCAAGAAATTGTCCCGAACAAAAGTCTGATAAAAATACAGGTTTAGCAAAGACGAAGGTTGTTGACCATGTCAGAAGTCAGAACAACAAAGGCTATGATATTTGGGATGAATTTGGTAATGAGTATCTACTTGTTTAGAGGGTAAACCAGTGAGTATTCACAGGGACACGGGTTGTTGTCAAACCTTGATAAAGCCAGAGGTCGTACAACAATCTAACTATTTGCCTGGAGAGACTTGCAATATTAGTTTTGCAGACGAAACAGTGCACGAGGCGCCTGTTGTCAAAGCCCACATCGAAAGTGAAATTTTTACTGGACCTTTGTGTATGGGGGTTTGGAAAGGTATATCCAAGGACGTCCTGCAAGGTGAGGACGCGCTTGCCTTGCAGGATCGCCATGCATTAGTGGTCACAAGACGTCAAAAGAAAGCGCAGGACAAGCGCGAGGATATAGTTAAGCTAAATGAAATGTCGTCTGGCATGAAAGCAATACCTGTTGAGGAATTGCCGACTCTCAGTGAAGCGGAACAAAGTGATGATGACTTTGATGAGGAAGTAGAATCGTCTGATGAAAGTAACAGTGCTTCAAAACTCATTGACAAGGTCAATAAAATCAAAGAGGTATATGGGTCATGTGACGAACACGATGATTCACTGGGTATCTCTAGATTGTTTGATGAGGACAATTTAAACGATTGGAAAGTGGATGATGAAAACAGTGAGAGTGAGTGTAATGATACCTCCCATGATGCATCAGCTCTTTGTGAGCTGTTTGATGAGACTTAATCAGATCTGAGTGACATCAGTGATGACAAGGGAAGTGATTACGTCACTTCTAAAGTGTCCAAGGATATTTCCACTGGATTAAAATGTCAGCAGGAATATGCTGAAACATTAAAATTAGATCGGGATAAGTTGAGAGAACATCAATCGGCCGATACAACTCTTGCAAAGGTGCGAGAGCAAGCAGATGAAAACCAATCGTTGGAAAATCAAACTTGATTTTCTGGCATGAGAAATTATTGTATCGTAAGTGGATTTCTTCACATGAGGTGCGTGAAGTTAGACAAATTGAAGTACCGGCGGAATGTCGCAATGCATTGCTAAGAGTGTCACATGACATACCTCTATCATGACACCTTGGCATTGAAAAGACTAAACAAAGGCTGCTACAATACTATTATTGGCCCGGTATTTTTAAGGATGTTGCAGAATACTGCAGGACTTGTAGTCCATGTCAAAAATCTGCAAGACAGAGAGCGTCTGAGAAAGCGCCTCTTGTTTCGATGCCTACTATAAATATGCCGTTTGAGTTAATCGCAATGGCTATTGTGGGTTCCTTACAAAGAACTCGACACGGAAATAAGTTTATTTTAGTCATTGTGGATTATGCAACTCAGTATCCAGAGGCTCTGGCTATGCCAGACCAGGAAGCCGAGACGGTTGTGACATCATTGTTCAAAGTTTTTAGTCGGATGGGACTACCTGGTGAAATTTTGACAGACCAGTGTACAAACTTCATGTCACGTCTTATGACTGATATGTGTGCGAAGTTGAAGATCTTAAAGATTAGAACTCCCCGTGACATGGACAAGGAAATGGATTAACTGAGATGTTTAATGGCATTGTTAAGGCGATTTTACAATGTTTTGTAGCAGAAGATCCAAAAGAGTGGGACTGATATTTGCCGTGCCTTCTTTTTGCATACAGAGAAGTACCGCAAGCGAGTACCGGTTTCTCACATTTCGAGCTAATGTATGGTCGAAGTATAAGGGGACCACTTGCTGTGATCAAGGATCAGTGGACTGACAAATGTTCACAGGAGGAAAACTTGGCGAAATACGTAAAAACGATGCAAGAGAGGCTTGCCGACATGAGAAAAATTGCCAAAAAGAACATGGAAAAAGCCCAAGCAAGACAAAAAGGTGGTATGATGGGGGAGCAAGGAAACGTTCTTTTAGGAATGGTGATAAAGTACCTGTACTCTTACCTTTTGTGCTCAGTGGCAAGGACCATTCACTATGGTGAGGAAAGTCTCAAACGTTGATTACAAAATTGAGCGAGGAGGCCGTAGAAAACCGAAGTGGGTTTATCATATCAACATGCTGAGAGCACGGAAAGAGAGAAATAAACTAGTGTATTTGGTTGACACTGTTGATGCTGTGTGCAACAAGGACATACAAATCTTTCACACCGGTGGATCAGAGCACAGAGACTTGGATAGATGTAGTAATTGCAGATTCGGTAACTACGGATCAGCGTTTGGAACTGTTACGCTTGTTGCAACTCGGTTGTACTGATCAGGTAGAACACAATGTGATAACTACTGATGAAACGCCAATATGTCAGAAGCCGATCGTCTACCGCAGGCAGCTAAACAGACAGTTGAAGAGGAACTGCAGAAAATGCTGAAAGCTGGAATTTTAACTAAATCAAATAGTCCCTATGCCTCTTCTATCGTTTTAGTGGAAAAAACATGACAGGATTCGATTCTGCGTGAACTATAGAAGACTCAATCAGGTTACGGTATCTGACGAATATCCGATGCCTAGAACAGATGAATTGATTGAGGAAATCGGCGGATCAAATTATATATCGACGATCGATCTCACAAGGGGATATTGGCAAATTCCCTTGAGCAAATGTGCTTTGGAGAAGTCCACCTTTATCACTCCTTTTGGACTGTATGAGTTTACTATTATGCCATTTGGGATAACAAATGCGCCAGCCACTTTTAAGAGGCTTATGGATAAAACATTTAATCAACCCAGAGAAAAAGCATATTATGGTTGACTTAAGTCCACAAGATCATTCATGGGAAGATCATGTCAAATACCTGCGTAGCATATTTGAGAGGTTATGTAGTTGTTAAATAACTGCTAGACCAACTAAATGCTATATTGGTGTCAGTGAGGTTTTCTTCATTGGTTACGGTGCTGGAAGTGGAAAAATAACCTATGGCAGATAAGGTTAATGCTGTTGTCAATTATCCAACACCAGTGACAAAGCATGACGTCAGATCATTTTTAGGATTAGCATGATACTACAGGAAGTTTATCCCACATTTCTCTGATATTGCGACTCCATTGACTGAGCTGACATGTAAAAACAGCCCAGCCAATGTTCAATGAACTCAGAGCTGCGCGGATGCTTTCCAGAAGCTGAAAGATGTTTTAGCACCATCACCAGTTCTGGCGGTTCCAGACTATAATAAGCCATTTGTGGTGCAGATAGACGCGTCTGACCATGGTATTGGTGCGGTTTTGTGTCAGTATTATGGCAAGGAAAGGAACATCTAGTTCAGTATATTAGCCGAAAACTCCTCCCCGGGGAGAGAAATAACCCAACTATAGAAAGAGAGTGTTTAGCAATTGTTTGGGCTGTGGAAGCTTTGAATCCTTACTTGTACGGGAGAGAGTTTACAGTTCAAACAGATCACAATCCGTTGGTTTGGTTAGACGAAATGTGTAGTAAAGGGCAGCTAAAATACAAATGCAGACACATTGCCGCGAATGTGGAGCTCGGATGAACGGTAGTGCGTGAAGGTGCATGAATGACTTAGTGAAAGGGTTGTAGTGACCTGATATACACTGCTTTCAAAAAAGCATGTTGAATTTTCAAACCTTATAGTAATGGTGTTAGCCCAGGTTGCTGTACCTGACTTAGTCAGTAGTTTGGGTTTTTTTTGTCATGTACTTTCTATTAGATTCGGTAGTATTAGCATTGTATTATTTCATTTTGATTTTTGCTGATTTTCTGAATTATTTTGCCGTACTAGTGATGTAAACTCCCTGTCTCCATCAAAATAAGGAGGGAGGAATGTGACATAGTGTCATGTGATTAGTATTCATAAGCTGTCATTACTATTCAAGAGGGCATGTATATATCTCTTAGCCCACGTGTACTCAAGCCAGTCTCAAGCTTAGCATCACTCTATGTACGTAGCTTAGAGCTTAGGTAATAAAGTAGCATCTGAGATTATATAGTACTCACTGTTTCCAGTCGTCTTTACATCCCTTCATCATTGGAATACCAGCCTTGCCGGCCCCGACACGCTCGCACTTAACCGACAATATCATCATTACCTCGGTTATATCACACGGACCGCACTCCTTGTAAAAATGACAATTTGGCTTTGATGGAAACCTATCTTCATACAACTTATTGTCAGAGCTCTTAGCATTAAAGGTAACGTTTTTAGTGATAATTGAATGATCATTACATTATCTTCGAGTTGTGGGTTTTAAATGTTTGAATGTCAATGTATTTACAAGTATTTAAAAACCCAAACAAAATAATTTGAAATGAACATATTTCTCATGAAATTGTGATTTTTCCCATTTCACATATTGGGATTAGGTAATGTTAAGCGATGTGCAATATCTGAACAATAATTTATGTGAAAATAAACAAAATTGCTGATTGGAAATCTAAATAATTCAGCAAAATATGGATAAGGCGTGGTCATTACATTTCAGTTTGCAACAGCTTTAACTGTTGTTTTGGAAGGTCTGAGAAGTAGAATGCACATTTTGAGTGGAACAATAGCATAAACTTTCATTTATTATTCAATGTGGTTTTCATGTAAATAAAACAAGTGCAGCATTGCAAGAAAGGAACTGGAAGTAAATATATCAGTTTGGGCAACACTACGGGAAATTCATAATTTCTGTCATTCGAACTGGATAAATTGGGTGTATTTCAAATCCTTCTAGCTGCCAAATTAATCTGGTGACATGTTGACTTTTTGGTCGTAATCTCATCCTCACATTTAAGTCTTACTTTTACAGAAAAATAACGAAAAATTTATTTTTGGTAAAAGATTTAGTGGCTCGATCACCCTTAACTCGAACCTTTTCCAACCCGCCCAGAACAAACTCGCCCGATTCCAACTCGCCTGATAACAAATCGCCCGATACCGACTCGCCTGATACCAACTCGCCCGAAATCAATTTGTAATTTTTCATGAGTACCTCGTCCGGACAAATATCGACTTTAAATAATGTCCGGCTAGTTAAAAGGAAGAATTCACTATGCAAGATACTTGAAATCGAGAACAACAATCGGCTACAACACGTGCAAGACCATGTCTAATGCAATGCTATTGCTCAGGTGATACCCGGGTACCGCGTATGACGGCTTTCGCTACTGCCTACAATATGTTGAATTTGTGAAGTATTGGAACTTATTTTGTAATTTTCACATGATGGAACATTGTTTTCTTCATTCAAGTGGAAGAAGAGCAGTTTATTTTTCTGAAAAGTGTTGAATATTGGCGAAAAATGTCCCGCTAGTTAATAGCCAATTTCAGGCTCCGAATTTTTAACAGTCGCCTGTCAGTGGACACTCCGTAAATTTTACAACACAAGGTACGTAGAATCTCTAACACCAGATATATTATTATACTACATATACATCTCAAACAACGGGCGAGTTGGTATCTAGCGAGTTGGTTCTGGGCGAGTTGGAAAATGTGCACGTTGACAGTAATCCATCTACATCAAGAGCTAGACACACAAAAACAAAAATAAACACAGAGAACGGCACAAATATTATAGGTGATGTGAGAAGCCGCTTTCCCTTTATTACATTTAATAACAATAATATGAATCGACCAGTAAAAATTATCTTGTGTGATCAGTATAGTCTACAACAACACCGGAATAACATTTGTTGAACCAAACTTAGAGTCGAGACGGTGAGGCCATGCTTGAAAGTGGAGACTACAGATACAGTCATCATGAGTACGGCAATAAACAAATTCGAAACTGAAAAAAGTGAGTATTTTATGATTCATTCGACTCATTTTTCAAGATAAAATATCGTTCAGCAAATTAGCTTTACCCTTGGTGATTGATATCGTTTCTCTCGCTGCTCGATCGCCAAAATTGACCTCATATGTTCTCCACTATATACTAGCGTCATGGTATTATACGGTTTCATTCAATTGACTTTCTAAATACTAGATTGCAACAACGTAAACATCTATATTCAATCGTGGCATAAATTATCGACTTTCAAGAAATTTGAAACAATAAAAAATTACCTTTTTCCTCCTCCCGACCCAATAAAATCAAACAAAGTCGTCGCCGGCTGCTTCAAATGGCCAGGTCACTTTGCAGACGCAAACCATGAATAAGGTAGTACACAATAAACAAATCACAGGATCCGACATTTGATGATAGTGGACATAAACCAATGTGATGATGCGACGCATCAATTAGATCATAGATATCTGACTCTGAGTGAAGCTTTATTATGCAGAAGTAAGTTATTCAGATTCGCGCTTAATTGAAGCGTAAATCACATTTTCACATGTAACTTTTTATAATTCTGTGTAAAACCCTACCATAAAGGGTAAAATAAAGGATCAGTGTTTGTTTTCAACTGGCGTTCCCCTGTTGTCAGGCGACGAAAAATCACCGCCTGACAGCAGTTAATGAAAGCCCTGTAATACCATTCCAAAATAAATAAAATATCTGTTACTGCTTTAAAACTGGGAAACGTTTGTAAAATCATTACAAAATTCGTTAACTGTTATTACAACGTGCTTACAAAATGCTGATACCCTTGTTACATTATGCGCAGACAATTTTTTTATTACAAAATGCTGAGACCCTTGTTAGAAAACGCGTAGACTGGTTTATTACAAAATACTGCAGGCGTTATTACAAAATGCGTCAGTTATTACAAAATGCTGATACCCCTTATTACATTTTGCGTAAGTTATTACAAAACACGTCAGTATTACAAAATGCCACAGCACATATGTCCATAACTCAGTAACCACAAAAAGCAACACCCTTCATATTTGGTATGATGGGAGACCTTATGACGCCATATCCTGAACCTCATTAATTATGAAAACATCTAATTTTGGGCAAGCAAATAGCACTAGAGTTCTGATTTTTGATATATAGGGATAACTATGCGATACAATTTTGTTAACAAAATGTCACATGACCTCGACGACCTTTGACCTTAAATATACATATTTGTCCATAACTCGGTAACCACAAGGGCAACACCTTTCATATTTGGTATGATGGGACACCTTATAATGACACATCCTGTATCTCATTAATTATGCACATATCTAATTCTTGGCAAGCCAATAGAGCTAGAGGTCTGATTTTTGGTATACAGGTGTAGCTATGGGGTACAAATCTTTTGACCAAATATCACGTGATTTCGACTAAAAATTTCGATTTTTCCACATTGTTTACCACAATACCACATGATAAATTGAAAGAACACTTGTGAAACATCATCAACCAAGCATTATTCTACAAAAACGGTTCACGCCGTTACAAATATGTAATATTAGGTTATAATTCTATATATATATATTGTTAAAAATATTACTAACGCTAAGGTGTTTTATACCGAGAAAGACATTATCAGTACACTTAATTTCCTCATTGACATACAGCATATTTGTTGAATTTGGAGGACACATTTTCCAACAGTATATAGGAATTCCTTTTGGCATTAACTGTGCTCCCTTTCTTGCCGACTTATTTCTGTTCTCATACGAGGCATAATTTTTCCAGAACCTCATCAAACAGAAAAAGGTCTCTGAAGCTAAAATTTCAACCTAACATTTAGATACATAGACTATGTTATTTAAATGAACAACTTTGAATTCAGTGACTATCTCGCTATGATTTATCCTCCAGAATTTGAGATTAAAAACCTACAGAAACGGCCTCTTCTGCTTCATATCTGGACATTTTACTTGAATTTGACTCTAATAGTCACCTTTCTACCGGGCTATATGACAAGAGAGATGATTTCAACTTTAATATGATCAATTGTCCACACCTCATTAGTAATATTCCACTCTCACCAGCTTATTGGGTATACATTTCCCAGCTTATTCGATATGCAAGAGCATGCAGTTCATATGGTGATTTTGTAGAGACACATGGCCATCTCTCTGACAAAGTGTTAAATCAAGGTTACACCAGAGCAAGACTGGTCTCTACATTCAAACGCGTTTTAGCAGGTATCGCAAGCTTGTAGATAAATACAATATCTTTCTTCGACAAATGATCGCTGACGGCATCGATGACATGGGGCCTTAGCTAGTGACCACTACCTATTAGACTTATAGATTGATATATGGCGGGTGCCACATGTGGGGCATGATGCGCCTAATATTTTCGAAACACCTGACATCACTTCTTGGTCTTTTTGCCAGAGGTCAGTATATCTTTCTTTCATGAGTTTGACTTTGTTTGTGTACCTTCTATTTACTGTCTGTTCTGTGCTGTTTTGTGTCTATGTTTACAACTATTGTCTTACGAATTCTGACCTAGTGTTATTGGATTATGGATTGGTATGATTGCGATTATTTGACCTCAAATATTTATACTTGACCATAACTCAGTAACCTCTAGGGCTACACCTTCATATTTGGTATGATGGGAAACCTTATGGTTCCATACCTGTACCTTAAGAATTATACACATATCTAATTTTGGGCAAGGCAATAGAGCTAGATGTCTGATTTTTGATATGTAGGGATAACTATAACATTCAATTCTTTTAACAAAATGTCACATCCCCTCGATGACCTTTGACCTCTATTTCGTAAACACAAACATAGCTATTCCATCTTATTGCACGTGTATTTCTCTATTGCCCCTGTTGACCAAGATGTCACAAAACCTGGTCATTTCTGCTTTGCAGCTATATTTACAATTATATTTATGAAGCGAATGCAGCAACACGACCAAAACAGTAGTTATCATTCTTAGAGAAGCTGTGGCTTTTAAAATATCACAATGTGTTGAATTGACCCTTCATGACCCTTACTAGATTTTTAGAAGATCGCCCTCTATCTTTCTTAAGGCCCTCTAACACAAAGGTCAAGAAACTTCTTGGTAAGACAATTAAAAGGTTAAAGATTAAATTACACCCACGCAGACACGTTTTTCTTCCACTGTCTTAAAGCAAGTAGACATGCCACGTGGATCTCACAAACACTCCAGCCAAAAGTAGGACTGTAGGCGCAACAATGTAAGTTGATTTCCTTTTATGACTTTCCAATTATTTAGAGGACCATTTTGAATGGATACAAAAGTAACTGGACTCCGCCACAGTGAAAAATCGTTGGAAGTGAAAAATCAACGCAAATGAAAAATTGTCGCAAGTGAAAAATTGCTGACAACCAGCGAACCATTGGACAAGACACTGGCTCGAGTGCACAGCGGACACTAGCATATAGGCTATGCAAGGTAGGCCAACTGTATGCACATATACAGCCGACTACAACTGACTCAAAGAAACTATAATGGATGAAAATAAGGTCGAAGGAGCTGAACAACCAGCTCACACAGAATCTCAAAATGAAGATCAAGGAGATATTACTAAGGCAGAAAATACCACAGAACAAACAAAGGAGGGGGCGGTTCCCAGTGGGACGGCCACTGCTAGAGGTGGATCTGCTGCCCGAACTAAAGGGCGCCCTCTACAGGACAGTAGAAAATACTAAAGCACACTGCTCTATGCTACCCTGAACACTGAAAAGGCCCTTTCAAGCATATGGAACCAAACAAGGGGAGTTCTCATCGACCTCAGGGGGATGCAGGACCCAACAGAACGCAAAATTGATACAGCAGAGACACTTTCCAAGGAATATGAACAAACTTGGAACAAACTTCAGAGACTTTATCAACAAGACAAGACTCCAGAAGGTAAGGAGCAAGCAGAATTAACGGAAATAAGCTTCAATAGGAACATCGAACAAGCAAATGAATACATTAACGATGCAAAGACAAGGAGAGCTGAAAACAGCGCCCCCCACTTCAAATCACCATCCGAACAAGGATATACACTAGGCAGCTTATGTAGTTCACACAGAGCCAGATCATCAACATCATCCAGAACAAACGCATTAAAGGCACAAGGCAAGGCACGCTCTGAAGCAAGAGAGGCAGAGTATATGAAGACAATTGCTCACCATCAAGCAAAAATCAAAGTTATCGAAGCTGAAATGAAAGCAGAAAAGGCAAGGATAGATGCAGAAACCCTCCAGCAAGTAGTGGAAGAAAATTCCTTACCAGTACAGACACTTACTACACCAGACCAGTCATCAAACGACCATGTATCAAGATACATTGCAATGAAAACAGAAATGAAGCAAGATCCATTACCAGCACTGGACTTCACCGAGTTCGTACCAAAAGCACAAAACAAAGACTTAGAATCATCCCCTCTACTGATACAACCAAGACAGGGAACACCAACAGAATCAGGTGAGACAGTCACACCTACTTCAAATCAACAGAAACCTTCAACAAGCCAGAACAACAACGACATGCAACCTCTGACGGAGATAGCCCAAATGATGGCCCGTCAACGTTTACCACTACAACAACCAATAACATTTGGAGGCGACCTAACCATGTACATGTCATGGAAAAGATCATTCGAAGCCACTGTAACAACGGCCTGCATACAGACATCTGAGAAACTGGACTTCCTGCATAAATACACGCAGGGAGATCTGCAGAAAATCGTCGAAGACCATCTACAACGGTATGTAGACGACCCAGACGAGTCATATAGAGAGGCTTGGATAGAACTAGAAGACAGATTTGGCAACCCTGCAGTCATCACCGCAGTAATCCTGGAAAGACTGAAGTCCTTCCCGAAAGTTAAACCAGACGAAAGCAAACCCTTACCAAACCTGCAGACCTGCCAGATGGCTGTTGCAGATCTTTGCAGCTCGGCTGTAGCAGATCACTTGCAGATATCTGCAAATGGTCTGATTTTGTGCATATATAATTAGCTTTAAGCTGCAGATTGCAGCTCATGGGGCATGGTATGCAGATCAACGACATACACATGACAGCTCAAATGTAGCCCGTGACTTTTGACCTGCAGACATACAGCAGCTCATAGCAGACAACTTTCAGCCCATGACTTTTGACCTGCAGACATGCCACAGCTCGTTGCAGACAACTTTCAGCCCATGGCTTTTGACCTGCAGACATACAGCAGCTCATATTAGACCACTTGAAGACATATAACAGCTCAAAATGGACATTGCTCATTCACCATTATCAAACTGCATGTAATGGGTCATATTTTATTTGTACACACAAAAATATATTTCACTGCATAAAAACCCTATAATACTTACTGTATTAACACGGATTATTGCCTGTATTTTAGCTGAAGAGTGCATATACAGATGAATACAGTCAGGAATCCACCTTTTGTATTCAGCAAGCCTGTATTCATGTGGATTCATGTGAATTCACGTGTATTATACTATAATACAGGCAACTCATTAATGTGAATTTATCTGAATTATTGGGTTTTCATGCAGTGTTTATTTCTACCTCATGTCATGCTCACTTCAATGGCTCACAACAATACAGCACAAGCAGCTGGAGATCCTCGTCACCCTGTTAGATAAATGTGACACACCTCATCAAAGTTACCATACCAGTGAACTAGCTCACACGTGAGTAAAAAAAAGATAATACCTGATGTAGGATGAAGAAACACTCATTTATTACTAAAGGTTATGGGAAAAATTGCATTGAATACAACAAAGGAAAAAAGTCGAAACCCGTTATGAAGCTAGCATAATGTTATATAAAAACTAGTACAAACTAGTCCAAGTTTACTGTCATGAACAACTGATGTTGGAGATATTGTGAGATGTTTACCTCAGCATTGTTTGATGAATCAAACTTCTTCTGAGAAATTGTGAAGAGTTAATCTCAGCATTGTAAAATAGATCAAAGTTCTTGTAGTTTATTCAAATATTTCCAGTACTTATCATTTCCAACAAAAGTTATTCTGATGTATAGAATAAATATAGGAAGCTTTGAACAAATACCCGTAGTAGTAATGAAATTGAGATCCTCTATATGGAAAGGACATCAAACTATATATCAAGCAATACACATTTGTTTTGGCATTTAATGAGAAAGAAGAATCGCGAGGGTGTAATTTAAATAGATACAATTCACCCAGATGGACCATGGGAAATAAAAGTGTTACTTTATGTAAAATCACTTCGCAGCAAACATGTTTACAAATACTGTTTACTCACTCAAACCAAGGGATTTCCATGCTGAAACGACACAATCAACATGTAGGGCTATGCTCTAAATTTAATCGCTCGCGTTTTTGATACTTTTATAGTGTAAAACTGTGAAGTTTTCCTTCAACGTGAAGCCTTAATACCAGTCACAGATGAACTCTGAAATGATAGAAGAATGAGCAACACAAGTTACTGAAATGTGAAAATATATGATTTACAGTGCTTAAGTGCAGACAAAAGGTTCACTTAGCTTTTAAAATCCAGTAAGAATTTACATTAGCGAACTTATCAATAAGCCAGTTAAGGCCCTGATGCCTGGCTTGAACTTTGAAGCAACTAGATATCCTCGATATACCGAATGTAATCTTCAGAAAAATCTGTACAAATAAAAAACGCATATGAAGGAGACCTGTCAGAATAACTTACCTATTGTATCAATGGGATCTGTATACGGTTTGCAAAGCCGTTTGCAATTGCAGGCAATATATCCATGGTTTGACGTCATTTCTCCTGACGGCGAGACCTATTGGTACGTTGAATATGTCGTCAAGTATACTCGTTCAATTTGCTACAATTTTATCAAAGTTTGGATACCGTTTTCGGCGAAATTTCATCCAAAGTTTAGCAAAGAAACATGACAGAGTAACCCTGAAGCTAATTCAATACGTGTAGATTAACGGTCGATGTGTCTTGCCGCTGACACTTTGACCTGCGTGACCTGGGTCATTTAGCGAATCTGACCAATCGCAGACAACTTTTCACTTGATAAATGACGTCATCTTGCGTGATGCAGCCTAACCAACAACAACATGCAACGTACACGTTTTTCTCAAGGGTCTATGATTTGATGTTCGGACCTGTGGGGAGTAGCAAAAGTAGCGGTGCTCGGACCTACAAATATCAAAGGTAAAACGGAGCACAGCTTAACATCGAATGAACAATGATTCTGAGGAAGACACGTTGTTAATTATAAGGCAACTTCTCATTGATGCACAGGGCTTTCCCGGCGTTTTTATATGTGTGCATACATATGCTCATAGGATTACGCTGATAGACTACATGTACACGTACACGCGTACTTGATCAATTTTTTGAGCCAAGATCGCAAAACGGATGCACGCAAATTTTAATTTGAAAATGGACCGAACTCATTAAATACCTGACCGTCCTTATAACTTCACTCTACAAGAAACGAAAACTCAACTACGGTGGTGCCTATATATATACCTTGACTGGCTCATCTTTTGCTGCCAGTGAACTGTTTCAAGCTGCCATAGAGCTGTGACAATTGTAGTGTCAACAAAGTTTTACTTCGAACGATTTTGAGCTGCATAACGGCTGTTGACCGATCGACCAAGAGCTGCACAAGTCTGCATTTTGTCTTCCAGAGACACTCGAATCTGCAGCAGACAAATGACAGCTCCAAACGCTCTCTGCAGATCTGCATTAAAGCTGGTTTGAGCTGTCACAGCTCTGAAGCCGATCTGCTGCAGCTAAATGGAGATCTGCACGTTTCCTACGGGAAAGGCTACTCGAACTATCAGACTTATGTTCTAACACAGAGGCACACATGAGAAAACTTCCTGACCTTTCGTCCCTCAATACACCACAGGGACTCAAGCCCGTCATGGAAAAGTTACCAAGATTCGTCCTCAACAAGTGGAGAGATAACGTGGCATCATACAAACGACGCCACAAAACATTTCCTCCATTCAAGTTCTTCAAAGACTTCCTGAAAGACACAGAGAAAGCAGCATGCGATCCTGCTATTCCAAGACCAGACGACACAACCCCTGGAACAAGTAAGTCAAAATCCAGTCAACAAACGAAGACTAGAGCGCGTGTACACGCAACAAAATCATCAAATGAAGAAAAACGATGTCTCTTCCACGAGGCTAAAGGACATGACCTGAAAGATTGCAAAGCATTTGCAAAGCAACCAATTGCTGACAGAATCGAACTGTGTAAGAAGAAAGGCTTGTGCTTTAAATGCACAGAGAAACATCTCGCCAAAGACTGCACATCAACGATTGAATGCGCTATATGCAAGAGCAAGAAACACATCACCTGTCTCCACGCTACACCCGGCGACAGATCTAAGCAGAAAGCAACCGAAACCAAACCAGAAGATAAAGAAAAGGAAACCCAAGAAGCTACAACAAAATGTACCAGACTCACGAAATGCCCAGCCGGACGTTCGTGTGGGAAGATAGTCCTCGCAAAGGTGTATACACGTACAAGACCGACCAGCAGACTACGTAGAAACTTACGTAGTTCTAGACGACCAGTCCAATGCCTGTATCGGTGACAGCCACCTCTTCGACGCACTGAAGATACACGGCCCAGACCTTGAATACAAACTGTCAACATGCAGCAGCAAAGAAGAACTCAGAAAGGGACGACGTAGCAACCGCATCGTCATAGAATCACATGACGGAAAGAAAAAATTCTCTCTTCCCGTCCTGCTAGAAAACGACAACATACCAAGCGACAAGAACGAAATACCCACACCAGACATCTGCAAGGCATTCAAGCATCTGAAGCCCATTACTGATTACATTCCAGAACCAAAAAAGAACGTTGGAATTCACCTCCTCATCAGCAGAAACTGCCCAGAATCACTGAAAGTCAGAGAAACAAGAAACGGACCTGTAAACTCACCTTGGGCTCAACGCACCGACCTAGGGTGGACAATTTCAGGTAAACTGTGCCTAGAGACAGCAAGAGGTGTAATCCGCACTTCAGTACACCGTACGACTGCAACCCTCAACGGCTACAACGAATCTGCGCTCGAATGTAATCATCACATCCACATCAAAGACATAATAAGCCCGAAACCCGTCAACTTCGGCACCATCGTCTTCAAGCGGACACCTTACGACGAACAAAAGGCACCCTCCATTGAAGATAAGCAATTCCTGGACATCATGCAACGAGAAGTCCATGTTAATGAGGAAGGCAATCTAGAACTTCCTCTCCCCTTCAGGCAAGACCCGAAGAAATTACCGAACAACCGACAATCAGCTCTGAACCGATTCTACAATCTACAGAATCAGTTTCAGCGTAAACCACAAATGATGGAAGAATACTTTCAGTTTATGAAGAAAATAATGGAACGTGACCACGCAAGTCCCGTTCCAGGAAACGAAATAGATGCCGACAACGCATGGTACCTACCACACTTCAGTGTCTACCATCCCAAGAAACAGCAGATCAGAGTAGTATTCGACTCCAGTGCATTGTACAACGGAGTCTCCTTGAACGACGCATTGCTTCAGGGACCTGACCAAATGAACAGCCTCCTCGGTATCATGCTACGATTCCGACGCGAGCAGACAGCAGTAATGGGCGACGTAGAACAAATGTTTCATAGCTTCCACGTTAACAAAGAACACAGAGACTATCTGCGCTTCTTTTGGTTCAAAGACAACGACCCTACGAAACCAGCAATTCAGTACAGAATGAACGTAGACCTGTTCGGCAATGTCTCCTCACCAGCCATTGCTACCTTCGGACTGAGAAAGATAGCTGAAGACAGCGTATCTACGTATGGAGAAGACATGAAAGAGTTCATTGACAAGAACTTTTACGTCGACGACGGACTTACCTCAGCACCAGATGCACAGAAAGCTATCAGTCTCATCAATAGAACAAGAGACTTACTAGCGACCAGAAACATTAACTTCCACAAGATCGTTTCAAATGATGAAGAAGTCATGACAGCACTTCCAAACGAAGTACGAGCCAAAGATCTACAGAGTTTGGATTTCAACCAAGACACCTTACCAACACAGAGATCATTAGGGGTCAAGTGGTCTCTAGAGGCGGACGCATTCACATTTGAAGTAGACTTGAAGGAGAAGCCATTCTCATGGCGGGGAGTACTGGCGATCGTCAACTCAATATACGATCCACTCGGCATACTCTCACCAGTTTCCATAGAAGGAAAACTAATACTACGAGGCCTCATGACAGAAACTAAAGGACGCAACTCATCAAACCTTGGATGGGATAAAACGCTACCTGAGAAATACTTGCCCAGATGGACCTGCTGGTGCAACAACCTCAACTACATCACAAAGATACAGCTACAACGATGCTACACTCCACCTACCTTCGGACCCATAAAGAAAACTGAGTGTCACATTTTCTCTGACGCCAGCAATGAAGCCATAGGTGCAATAGCGTACTTGCGGTTGACAAACCATGAAGACAATGTCAACGTATCATTCATACTTGGCAAAGCAAAGGTAAACCCGACTCATGCAGTCTCCATACCTTGCCTAGAACTGTGTGCAGCTGTCCTAGCGACACAACTCGCACAGAAGGTCACATCAGAAATTGGCCCGAACATCGACAACGTCATATATCACACGGACAGCGAAATCGTCATTGGATATATAAACAATTCAACAGCTCGAAACGTTTCCACGTATACGTAGCGAACAGAGTAGAAAAGATACACAACATCTCATCACCACACCAATGGCGACATGTGTCTACACACGAAAATCCAGCTGACATCGCATCATGCAGTGTACCAGCCCCAAAACTCAACTCAACTATCTTGCTATCAGGACCAGCATTCCTGTGGCAGCGAGACGAGCAAGACAAAGACAACCATGAAGAAACAGATCACAAATACACAGTAAGTGATGAAGACCCTGAGGTCCGCAAACAACTTGCTGTCATCAACACATCAACGAAGGAAGTAGAACAAGACGACTTAGGTGCTCACCGATTTCAACGATTCTCATCATGGTGATCCTTGAAGAGAAGTATTGCCAACTTAATAGGCAAAATTCGACAAAGAAAATCACCAGAAAAGACAGACAAAAAGGAGAGTGAGAAGTCTCCAGAAGAATTGAGAATTGAGATGATGGCACAAGCAGAAACCATCATCCTACGCTCAGTACAGAAAAGTGTGTTTCATAAAGAATATGAGATACTATCTGCAGCAAAGTCAGCAGGCGCTGACAACAGTAAACTACAGAAACAGAATCCCATCAGCCGGATGAACCCATTCATCGATGAAAAAGGACTCATCCGCATTGGAGGAAGACTTCGCCAATCATACCTCGACCTCTGCGGCCAACACCCCATCATCCTCCCACAGGACAACCACATTTCACGACTTATCATCGATCATGTACATCGACAAGTACAACATCAAGGCAGACAACTCACCCTGTCAAATGATAGAGCTAAAGGCTATTGGATCATGGGTGTACATGACATGGTAAGAAGCATACTACACAAATGTGCGATATGTAGAAGACTGAGAGCAAAACCACTCACTCAACTCATGGCCGACCTACCGTCGGACAGAACAGAGAAAACCCCACCATTCACCAACGTCGAGATGGACGTATTCGGCCCCTGGACTATAGCTTCCCACAAAACCAGAGCCGGTACGTCTGAAGCAAAGAGATGGGCAGTTATCTTCGTCTGTCTCTACACTACAGCAGTACACATAGAAGTAATAGACTCCATGGACACTTCATCCTTCATCAACGCCCTACGTCACTTCATAGCTATACGCGGCAACATCAAGAAACTCAGATGTGACCTGGGCACCAACTTCATCGGCGCAAAGAACGAACTTCAGGCAGCAGCCAAAGAGCTGGATCAAGACCGCATCAAGAAATTTCTTACAACGAGAGACTGCGAGTGGATTTTCAACCCACCTCACGCATAACACTTCGGCGGTATATGGGAACGACAAATTGGTACCATCAGACGCGTTCTTGACTCCATGCACTATCAACTAGGCAAGCAACAATACACACATGACTTGCTGACAACTCTCATGGCAGAAGCCAGCGCCATCGTCAACTCCAGACCTATAACAACTGTATCATCAGATGCAAACGATCCTCAAGCTCTCACCGCAAACATGCTACTCACCATGAAGACTCAATGACCGGCCCCACCACCAGGCTCATTCGTCCAACAAGACATCTACAGTAGAAAACGTTGGCGACGCGTACAGTATCTAGCTGATCAATTCTGGATACGACGGAGAAAAGAATATCTACAAAGCCGTCAGCCACGACCAAAATGGAACAAATCTACAATCAACGTCAAAGAAGAAGACGTTCTTTTGAGAGAGAAAGAATACGCAAGAAACAGCTGGCCCCTCGCTCGCATAGTGAGGGTCTACCCCAGCGATGACAACAAAGTACGAAAAGTAGAAGTGATGATCTACAAAGATGGCGAACATCAAACCTACCTCAGACCTATTAGTGAATTAGTTTGGATTGAAAGCACAAATTGAACTCTGTGATTGAATTCAATGAACACTATATACGGACTCCTTTAGTATGAACCCTTTCGTATATACTCTTAGCTTTTAGAATTTATTTAGACCTAAAATATTAGTAGGCATTTATTCTATTCGAAATTTGTGATTAGTAAAAATTCAGATTACCACGCATTTTTAGACGGGGAGTGTGTTGAATTGACCCTTCATGACCCTTACTAGATTTTTAGAAGATCGCCCTCTATCTTTCTTAAGGCCCTCTGACACAAAGGTCAAGAAACTTCTTGGTAAGACAATTAAAAGGTTAAAGATTAAATTACACCCACGCAGACACGTTTTTCTTCCACTGTCTTAAAGCAAGTAGACCTGCCACGTGCATCTCATAAACACTCCAGCCAAAAGTAGGACTGTAGGCACAACGATGTAAGTTGATTTCCTTTTATGACTTTCCAATTATTTAGAGGACCATTTTGAATGCAGTGCTTAGATATTTTAGTAGAATTTAGTTCTTTTATTCCGTTTACTTTGAACTTGATTTACCTCTGTCGACTCTTCGATGTAGACAATGAATGACCTTGTATTTTAATCTCTTTATTTACCCAGTTTTAACTGCTTCTTGAATAAACCTATCCTAAACTAAAGCAACTGAGGGTGGTTATTTCTTGGAGTGGTTGGCACTTAGCGGATACAAAAGTAACTGGACTCCGCCACACACAAGGTTACAACTTTGGCGAGCCCGAAAGATTCAGATCGATGACACACAGAGTGCATGCTTGTAGTGGGCACTGCCATAACCGGTCTCTGTCGGTGGCCATCTAGGTCGTCAATTTTTCGTCGACAGACTTTGATGTTTGCTGTGACCACATATATCGAACAGTTTTGTTGCTTGACGGGAATTCTGTTCTGTTTTGAGTGTTATCCGAGTAAAATTTCGAAATACATCGGATGCTGCAGCGTTGTACTGCAGAGTTAAAGCTACAGGTTGACAGCTTATGTCTTCACTACAGCCTTACGCTTAAGGTTTGGCTCCGTTCGAGAAACAACGGAATAATTTGTGTGATGAAGAAAATTTACCCGTTGTTCGTCGAATTACTTTATACTTTTGCCTTCTATTTCACTTTCCCGAAGATTAAACGGTACTCATTTATCAAGTTTAACTTTCAGTGAGGTGTATCTTTCGGGTTTCTCGCCAACCGGGATCGCCAGGTATGACGATGTCCACATTGAGCATTAAGACTGGAGCCTTGGCGTTACTGAGTCATGAAAACGACCAACGGTATCGTTATCCGATTCTTGGGAATAGCTAAAGCTTAAGCGACTCGAAATTTCGTTGGACATGCCTTCTATGTTTCCATATCCGGATTTATCGGGTCACCTTTTTGTTAAAATGTAATGAAAGCACGGCATCGATCATGACAAATCGGTATAGTCTGTGTCGCGACGTGCATGTACGAACGGTACCATTGCAGATAAAATGTTTCGGTTGATGACGTACAACAGAGGTAACATGGATTTCTTTTCTGTGCTGGTGTACGTCACACAGATGTAGATACGGGCCGAATCATGTAATCATCTATATTATTCCATTGAAAAGAATCGAAACTCTTTCTCTTATTTCTTGCACGTTTCACAGCAAACTTTACTACTCAGTATTTTATGTTTTAAAGAAATTTAGCGATCAGTTGAGCACATTTCGTAATTTTCCGTCAGGGAGAATGTTAGGAAATATATTCTTGTATCCTGAAGACGCCTTTCCAAATATCGCAAGCCCAACGGCAAGTCCAGCGACAAGTAGGTCAGCGACCTGAAGTGACCTTAAGACAGCCTTCCGATATAGCAAATCAGGGCACATGTCTTTAAAGACAACAGACCAGCAACTGGCAAGTTTCTTGCCCAAGTCAAAGGAGAAACATAATGAGGCCGTAGACAAGACCTATTATGATATTGATCAAATCCCATCTTTTTATGTTCAGCGCTGGGCGTGTAGTACTCATGACAGTTTGTATCACCAGCTGTAAGAGGGTTCGCTCTCACATCTCTTAGTAAAGGGAAAGCAACTCTACACATCGTTCATATATTGGTGGTTTGCGTTAAATGTATAGTAGTGAGTATTTTTTGTTTCACTTTCTTGTGCATAGAACCAATTAGGCACGGCGGGACACAGCTGTAATCTGCGTGTCAGTGCAGACTGTGCTCCAGCGTGGAGAGATTGTGTACGACACTACGATCCTTTAACGGTATGTTTCGAAAGTTTCCCAGACTTTCTTCATCAGTCGCCTTAAGTTCATCTTCAGCGGATAAATTGTGTTGTATATTGGCAGATTGTCCCACTGGAAGTTAGTTCTTTAATTCTTGAAGCTACGATGTCGAAATTTGTTCTATTGTGTTCAAAGTCGTGTTCGCATTGTGATTACTAGATTGAGAGATAGATATATGTGTTCGTCAACATGTTTAATGTTGTGCATTTATGTCAAAATGTGTTTTTTTCTGTGTTATAAGTTGTCAGTTGTAAACTTTGTTAGGAATCATTGGTTGTCGATTTACTTTTGATGCTTCCATTTTATGTAATCATTAGTGTATAGAATGTCATTTCCCTTCCTTCATCTGACGGTTTAATTGGTATCTCACCGTTTTCTGATAGTGTTCTTCATGACATGCCTTCGACATGGGGTGTCTTCTATTCTGTTTTAGAAGGGGAAATTCAGATGAATTCGAGGCTGCTTTGTGTATCGAAGTTCATTGTTGTTTGTGCTCATGTAATGCGACCTATTTGTTGACGTGCTATGCATATTTTGTTCTCTGCTTCTGTGCCGGCTTATGATGTTACCTCCCTTATTTATTTTGTAATTTTATGTGTAATTTAAGTGTACTTTTTTGATGTTAAAGGTTAAAGGATCGTATTTTCGTAAGCAGTCTCTCCACTCTGAAGCAGTCTGCACTGACACACAGATTACAGCTGTGTCATGCTGTGCCTACTCGGTACTATGCACAAGACACTTAAACAAAATTACACACTACTATACATTGAACGCAAATCACCAATATATGAATGATGTGTGGAGTTGCTTTCCCTTTACTAACTGTGACTCTTACTTATTCCTGCTCTGCAGGTTTAAGTCGAAAGCTAACATACAAGAGGACACATATTTAAGTATCCATCGTCAAATACATAAAAGCGTAACACTAGCTGTCCCAACAATATTATACAGATTAGGCAATTCACAGGTCAATCCACAGAAAAATAAAATCATCAATTTCAGCAGAACAAATCCCAAAAACGCTATTCTAAAACACAAGATTCTGAAATCACAAACAATACACTGATCAGAACACAAGAATAACAGTCAATTACAGTGCTCAGTTAACAGCCAATGAAATGCGACTAGAAAGAAAACTAACCAATCAACATGAAGGTGGGAACAAGAGCCAACACCACCCTCGATACAAACAACATAACAAAAACGTAACGGTTAGTATTTCCTGTAAAGACACACCGATGGTAACCCAACTCTCTCCTACAACCAATAGAACGTAAGTCTACACGAAGACGAACAGTAAAAGACTTGCACTGGAGATGGAAGACGTCCTTGAACATAGGTGAGTGAAAAACTGCAGGAAGGATCCTAGCCCGTAAAATGAATCGACAAGAAACACACAATATTCCAGCAACAGTAAACGTTGTGAACAACGTACATAACTGGATACAGCATGGACCAAACAAGGATTACAATAATAAACAGCATTTTTAAAAGCAAACACAAATTCAAAAGGCTGAATTACTGTATCAACACTGCGCCATGCCTCGACACTAAAATGTACATAAAAATTACACATAAAATTACAAAATTAATAGAAGAGCTCAATATCATAAGATGCCACAGGAACAGAGAACAAAATAAACATATAACGTCAACAAAAATGTCGCATTACACGAGCACAAACCAAAAAGAACATTGATACACATTACAGCCTCGAATTCATCAGATTTTCCCCTTCCAAAACACAGAATAGAATACATCCCCTGTCTAAGCCATGTGATCAAGAAAAATATCAGAAAATGGTGAGATACCAATCAAACCGTTAGATAAAGGAAGATAAATGACATTCTATACTCTAAGAAGGAAGCGTAAAAAAATAACTCGTCAACCGGTGATTTCACACAAACTGACAACTCATAACACATAAAAATACAACATTTTGACAGAAACGCACAACATTAAACATGTTGACGATCGCATATATCTATCTCTCAATCTAGTAATATGGCATTAAACTGGTCAAATAATCATTTCCATTCAATGTAATACATTACCAGGTCCATGGGACATTTGTGATTTACAGATTGAAGTAGGACCATCCTGAACCACTGATAGTGGTGTTACCATGTGGTACCAGGTGTCCGGAATCGGTAAGCGTACCCTCCTAGCATGCTACACCCGTCAGGATTGGTCCCAAAATTGTCTAAATAATTTATGAAATGTTACAGGATATGAATCACTGTGATAAGTCAAAGACAGAAAATGTTGTCGATAATTTTGTGGATGACTAAGGTGTCATATTTGACCACGATGTCGTCATATCGACCGTAGAACGTTTTGAGAGTCCTAACGAGCCTTTTTGTTGTTTATCCAAGTCTCACTAATTTTGATGCCAATGAGCTGTGTCTCAGATAAAAAAACAGGGTAGTAATCACAATACGAACACGAACTTGAGCACAATAGAACAAACTTAGACATCCTAGCTTCCAGATCGAAAGAACAAACTTTCAGAGGGACAATATAAGAATATATACAATCTACATTAAATACAATTTATCCCCTGAAGATGAACCAGAGGGAATTGACGAACAAAGTCTGGCAAACGTTCGAAATATAGCGTTAAAGGATCGTAGTGTCATAATCAGTCTCTCCACTCTGGAGCACAGACTGCACTGAAACACAGACTTCAGACGCTGTGTCTCGCTGTGCCTAATAGGCTCTATACACAAGACAGTGAAACAGAAAATCCACACTTCTATACATTAAACGCAAAACCACCAATATATGAACGATGTGTGGAGTTGTTTTCCCTTTACTAAACATGATTCTTACTTATTCCTGCGCTGCAGGTTCAAGTCGAAAGCTAACATACAAGAGGACACCTTTTTGGGTTTCCATCGTCATATACATAAAAGCGTAACACTAGCTGTCCCAACAATATTGTACAGACTAGGCAATACACAGCTCGATCCGCAGGAAACACTAACATCAATTTCTGCAGATGAAAACCCAACAACGCTATTCTAAAACACGAGATTCTGATATCACAAAAAAGTACACTGATCAGAATATACAAATAACAGTCAATTACAGTGCTCAGTTCAGCCAATAAAATGCGACTAGAAAGAAAACTAACCAATAAACATGAAGGCAGACACAAGAGCCAACAGACATTCAATACAAACAAGATAACAAAAACGTAACGGTTAGTATTTCATGTTAAGAGACACCAATGTTAACCCTAATCTCTCTCAAAATGCAGAGAACATAAAACTACACGAAGACGAACAGTAAAAGACCTGCACTGGAGATTGAAGACGTCCGGAACATAGGTGACTGCACAGTCACCTGAGGTCTGTTCCGCTCTGCCACGAACGTTTGTATATATGTCTGAGAAGAAGGTGGACATATGTGCACACGCCTATGGGGCGCATAAATACGGACCGGAGTAGGCCGCATGTGACTGTAGTAAGTGAAAATCAGCAAGACAAGATACTACCCCGTACAATGAATCGACAAGAAACGACACAACATTTCAGCAAAAGTAAATGTTGTGAACAACGTACATAACTGGATACAGCACGGGCCAAACAAGGATCACAATACCAAACCACCTTTTAAAGGCCTACACAAACTCAAAAGGGAGAGTTTCCGTATCAACACTGTGCCATGCCTGAACACCAAAATGTACACTAAAATTACACATAAAATTACAAAATAAATACGGGAGATATCATCATAAGGTTGCACAAAAACAGAGATCAAAATATGCATATCACGTCAACAAAATATGTCGCATTCCATGAGCACAAACCAAAATGAACATCGATACACATAACAGCCTCGAATCCATCTGCATTTCCCCTTCTTAAACAATGTAGAAGACACCTCATGTCGAAGGCATGTCATGAAGAAACTATCAAAAAGCTGTGAGATACCAATCAAACCGTCAGATAAAGGAAGGGAGATGTCATTCTGTACACTAATGAAAACATAATAGGAAAGCGTCAAAAATAACTCGTCAACCAATGACTTCAAACAAAGTTTACAACTGACAACTTATAACAGGGAAAAAACACAACATTTTGACAGAAATGCACAACATTAAACATGTTGACGATAACATATATCTATCTCTCAATCTAGTAAACACAATGCAAACATGACTTTGAAAACAACTGAACAAATTTCGACATCGTAGCCCCAAGAATGAAAGAACAAACATCCAATGAGACAACAAAGGTATACATACAATCTTCTAATATACCATACAATTTATCCATTAAAGATAAACTTGAGGAGACTGATGAAGAAAGTCTGGGAAACTTTCGAAACATAGTGTTAAAGGATCGTAGTGTCGTAAGCAGTCTCTCAAATCTGGAGCACAGTCTGCACTGACACGCAGATTACAGCTGTGTCTCACGGTGCCTAATCGGTTCTATGCACAAGACAGTGAAAAAAATACACACTACTGTATGTTAACGCAAATTATTAATATTCGAACGATGTGTGGAGTTTCTTTCCCTTTACTTACTATGACTCCCATCTCCCGGTTTTAGATCTGCTGCTTCTTCTCTATGTACGCCTCTTTGTTTCAATTGTGTTTCTCGAATGCCCTATCATGCCATTCTCTTCTCCTCAAAGGCTTCACTCAGGCCAGACTGTTTCTTGGCATGTAATTTGCCACTGGAGAAGGCGGTAGCATTGACAACAGCCCCCAAAAACTATCATCCCAACCGGCATTGCCTTGTCTTTTGGTGAAAGAGTCAGAGTCCTTCAGAATAATGATTTTCTCCTCAAGCAAGTCTTTCATCGCTGAGGCTATGCCTGTGGCTCTGCCAAGCTTTAAGATTATGTTCAAGATGGGTTTTCAAAGGATCACCGATCTTTGTCCTCAGTATTTGTCAGTGTCCAACGAGTAGAAACGCTCAGCCCTGCCAGCAAAGCCCAATCGTACAAAGTTGTGATGATGGTCTTGGTGTCCATGTCATAATTAATATGTCAATGTTGCCGGTGGGCAAGCTGGAATACGTAACAGTCATCGTACCAAGTCAGATAGTATGCTGACAAGCTCGAACTGCATTTTAGGTAGGCTTTAGGGTGAAAGGCTTGTCAAGAAAATCATTGCCTTTACCACCTGCCTCAATACACAGCAGGTGCCCCTTTTCCTTACTATGGGGTCCTACTATTCCCATATAAAGAGGAGAAGGCTGCTTAGTAGCATGCTTCTATCAACATGTCCAACACATTTTGAACCGTTGCTTCTATCATTTTATTCTAGATGAAGAAACCAATAAGGAGTGACGGTACCAGCTTGGTCCATCTCTATTGCTTCTACAGACCCTTCTTACAATAAAATGTGTGCGGAGTAGTGAAGTTTGGATTCTCCATAAAAATATGCGGCTCCTTAAGCAAGGACCGGACATAGCATGTTTTGTCTGTTTGGTCCCTGGAGAGCACGAATCCATAGTATATTAAGCATGCCTGTGGTTTCTCTTTTTGAGTGGATTTTTGGAATAGAGAGGCAGAGGCAGGTCATGTCTTGAGGAAAAGGCTTTCCCCAGCAGGATGATTATCTGAATCTTCCTTTGAATCATTAGCAGAGCCGGCTAAACTGCCATATCAAGCTTCACTTTAGCAGCTTCAATCATATCTTCCTTCAGTGGCTGCTGACTTTCTTCGGCTTGGCAATCTCATGTTCAAGGAGTTCTTTCCTGTTTTGTGCTCCTCATACATGCTTGACCCCCAGAATGCAGTAAATATAGGCCTAAATGTGTTTTGTTTTGTCTGGCTGTGCCTGCCTGTATCCAATTGCTGCCGTCGACCCCGCCACCGTGTACAGGGAAAAAGAAGTTGCAATAGCCTTCTCCCAAATCGTTTCTGAAACAATACCAGTGGGTCCTCTCGATGTCTGACCTCACTGGTTTGTGTTTTTGGCAAAAGGCTTCCTTGGTGTAGAAATATTGGCTGTCGCAGCTGGTGAAAAATCCTGACCGTTGAACACTTTGCCTCTGCTCACTGAAGGGTTCAGTTGGTGACATACGTGTAGCCATTGCCATGGCCCCTGATTGACCCCTATTGTACCTGGAGTCTCCATTGTCACGGATGCCGAACTCCGGCAGAGGGATTCGTAATTGACCCTGTCGTAGGGTTAAGGCTTCTACGCCATGATCAGTGTTCCTGGTAAGGCTTATTTGCGCAGTGTATCTGACTGCCCTCTTAGTGGAATTTTATGTTTGTGCAGCTTTAGTCTCAGTCATTTTGATTGTTATAAGCTTTGGAAATAAGACACATTAAAACCGAGGATAAAAGGTGCGACATCAGTGTCGATTTTACTTCCGCATTTTGAGTTTAAGCGCTCATTGGTGGCTCAATTTCTACCCACCACGGTATGAGTGTGCGTTCAGGGTATGTTGTAACTATGTGACAGGATTAGCATTACTTGATAAATTAGCTTAATTACAGAAAACTTCTTCTGCTTCAGTGGTGACTGGTTGCTGTGCCTTTGGGCAACAAAACCTTAGTTGCACACCTACTCAAAACGTAAGATGGAACACTGGCCATTATAGCAAAGCCCTTAAAGGATTATTTGAAGATATTTTCTTGGATTCTATTGAAATACTTTCTAATCTTGAGGGAATCTATTATGTATACTTGTGCTAGATTCCAACTGCTGGATATTGATGGATACCTAATGACTTCGACTGAATGTAAGAATCCATTGAAAGGGTTATTCTATGACTCGCAGGATATCGAACATTTCACATGGTGGTTGTTTCTCATCGAAAACACATATATTCTCACCTTACAGGTTGTTTACATGCATTTTGTACGATTGCTATTGGCTCCTTACTTGAATGGGAACACCGGTGATTACCAGTGATTACATGTTAATGCTGTGAAAATAAAAACGAGCAGAACCCTCAAAACTCTAACCTAAAACACACAAACCCGCGTTCATGGTACCGGCTGTTTACATGCATGTTTTATGATTGCAAGACATTGTTTACATGACTGTGAACACCGTAATTTAACTTGTATACCTTTTTCATGGCATGAGCGCAAAAATTTCCTATTTTGTAAGCCTCATGAAGAAAAATGGCAAATGGTTCAGGCTTTAAATGTTACTGGTCCCCCATGGACACTGTCCAAGGTGACTTACAGGTTTGGTCATATCCTTGCGTGCGTGCGTGCGTGCATGCGTGCGTCCTGCAGATACACTGTGCCAAAAGTGAAGAATCCATTGAGGATTCTTCTTTATTTTGTTCTGGATACTTCAAGAATCCACCTGAATACTACAATATACATTATGTATTTCACCGGAATCCACTGACAATCAAGCAATGGATTCTGTCGGATACGGAACAGAATCCATTGTTTAATCCATTGCAGGATTCTGCTGGATTTACGTGTTATCCATTATATGTATATTTCAGGATACTGCCGGATTCTTTAATTTATAGAGAATCAAGGGACCAGTACTTTTGCCTTGTTTGATTACATAATAATGGGAGGTATAGTTGTCGCATATATTCATACTTAGTATTAACAAATTTTTACATAATTATCCAGCACTGGCTTCCATGGAACTGGGGGGTGGGGGTGGTTCCTCAAATAACATTATTGCTTTGTAGCTTTTGACTCATGTATTTCTACTCATATACTCATACACGCATCGCATACACTATATATATATATATATATATATATATATATATATATATATATATATATATATATATATATATATATATATATATATTCACTCTGACACATCAACACAATGAATACTCTTTTTACAATTGAAGACACCAACGTAATGATGCTTTCTCCAGCAAAATAGAGTACAGATTGCATCTGAAAACTACTAATGCAATTTAGATACACAAATCCAAGATCACTGTAAATGATTTCTTCTTTACTCAAAAGGAATTTGTAAATGTTAGTAAAATAAATCAAAGGAAATATAAAACATTAAGTTAACTACACTGATTAAAAAAATACACAAAAAAAACATTCAGAACAATTTTCCTGAGACACATTCAAAGTTATCTTCAATACTGTCAAAATAGAACTTCCATAACCTTGATAACTCTAATATCAATTAATGCAGTCACTTTTAGATATGCCTGGGCCTAACAGGGAGAAATATGGTTCATCATCCCTATTGACCTTTATACAAAATTTTGAAGCAATCTGTTGACCTGTTTCAGAGAAATTATTTTTGAAAATAACAGGAAAATAACCCAAAGTACAACAAGCAACATAATATCTGCTTAATCCCTGAGACAATTTTAAATTATAATAGAATTCATTGTTTCACGGCCTGATCTGTGAAAATAAAACCCAGTGAATCATGTGTCCCAAATAGCAAAATAGTGAAATTAGATCCTGGTGAAAATTAATGCTCTTTAAAGTATGTCGTAAATTTTGGAAATATGTTAAAAGATGTACATGTTTAGTATTCCTAACTATGTACATTCTACTATGTGTCAATTGAGATGTGCCAGCTAGTGACTGTGTAATTCACCAAATTACAAGACCAACTAGATGTACCTTTAAATATAGGAATAAAAAAATCATGTCAAGAGTTTCTTGATTGAAAATGAAGCACTCAAGCTATCTACACAGCAAGAAAGGCAGACACATGCCTGTAACAGAGGCTAATCAGTACCTGTGACAGGCCCAGAGAAATAACCTTTGTTGCAAGACCAGTAAAAATCTGTCAGATTTTATGGTTGATTCATGGTGGTACAGCAATGTATACAATGCTGTAATTTCTGACTGTATCAAGACCTATGATTACAGCACTGAACCACCGGTGTGTGTACAGTGGTGTGTCAGCTTTGAATTTACAGGGCCTGAAAATTTGGATGGATTTTAGTGTGAATTTGTTGTAAAATTGGCAAATTTTGATAATAGAAACATAAAGAAGAGTTATTGTTTGAACACTGAAAAATTTCAAACCCTGTTAGAGATCAGTGTTCACATCAGTGTGTACAGGTGCTGTAACAGGTAGAAATACAGCCATGTGTTCACAGTACTGGATACAACTCCTTCTGTGTTTGCTGACGCAGACCTGTATCACATTTTGTATCAGGGCCTGTGCAGGAACTGTCGCAGGGTGAATTTGTTTTGCAGTGTATGTTTAAATAACTCTTACTTATCACATACATGTTTGTGTACTGTTAAATTGTAGCTTTTGTTCAACTCATCAAAATCTTAAAAGCTAGGAAAAATTGCTCTGAAAAACACAATCTTGCATATATCAGGACAAATTGATTACTGCTTACTTATATTATCCTAAGAGACCTGCATGTAAGATTCAAAGCAATCTGACAAGCAATTTCAGAGAATTTTTTTGACAAGCAACAGAAAAATACCATCAATAACACGGAGTGCCTCACATATCTTTCAGCATGTTTAAACACTGTATCTGCACCTTGATAAATTCTTGAGGACACAAAATCCAGATACGTCAAAGTGACAAATTTCATCAGTACTTCAAAAGATGTACTTGTAAAGTATTTGTAATTTATGCCTTGGTTATACTAAACTTTGCTTGGTGTCAACAGACCTGTGACAGCTAATGACTGCATATTTCACTGAACTTACAACACCAGCTCTGTGTACTACTTTTCAAGTAAAGCAATTAAAATTGAGAACAAATCAGTTGTTGACCAACAGAGGGATGATTGATAATTACTAAGAAAAGCTATGCATCACTGTTCTGTCTCACACAATTGTCACTGAACTGTTTTTATTAGGTGGTCTCTCACTGGCTCTGCCACACTTCCTCTGCAGTATGTAGTGTCTTGAATTAGAGTCATTAAGCATTCACTGATTGAGTGTGTCTATCAAATCGTTTAGCTTGTCAGATTGCCAAAAAGGCCTGGAGGCAATTATCCTTCTATCTGGTGGGACCTCCTCATCAGACATCAGGTCTGCAGTTACAACATTCCAGAAACCCTTTTCATCTGCATTGATCACTGAACTTCTCCTCTTTAAAATCTTTAGATGGAAATGATAAATGGTTATTTAAAATAATGCAAAGAGTGAGATGAATTGTGATGGTATAATACTTACAGGTCACTGCCACTGGTATCTTGACTTACTACTGATTTGAACATCATTATGTTGCCTTCCATTTCACCTATGCTTAGGAACATAAGGAAATTCATGTATCATTTTAACATTGGCATCCTTGTCCAAAGACCTTTTAGCACATCAGAATGGAACTGTCAATTTATATTACACTCAACTAAAGCAAGTTTTGCTTTGTTAAGTTTTATTTGTTATGTTTTATTGTGACAAAATTGTTGACTTCGTGTATGTGATAGTAGATTGTGCAAACTGTGCAAAGATCCCAACCTGTACTACAAATATCCAATGATTCATTCTGATTTGTACCAACAGAGATTCCCTAGTCAAGCCAGTGTAGAGAAAACTGTAGACTACTAAATAAAAATTTTGAAAACATGCTTTGAATGAGACTAATTGTCAATTACCATTTCAAATGATTTTTAAATATCATGCAGTATTTAGAGGAAGCATATACATTTTATATAATTTTCAAGAAATTACATAGCCAGCTATACAGAAAAGTTTGAAGTAAAACAGATACTTGAAGAACCTGTCTAGTCAAACAAAAAAGATATTTTTTTTCTATTGATAGGGCAGATGAAATGTGACAATCATGGACTTAGCCGATGTAGCCGATATAGTACTTTACTTCTACGAATCAGTTGGAAAGTCATCATATCTTTTAGACTCCTCATCATGTTTTTTACACTCGCCATCGTGTCTTTTAGACTCATTGTGTTTTTAGACTCCCCATGCAGGCGTCTGAGTAAGAATTTACCAGAGGACAATATTCAATGATCAACAATAGTATAGAGTGCTCTATAGCATGGATGTTGCGATATATCGCCATACAAATGATTGACAATTTTTCGTATATTCATAACTCAAATAATTTTCAAGTCACACCCTTCAAATTTCAAAGCAATCTGACAAATGATTTCGAGAAAATGATTTTTGACCATAAAACAGGAAAAATTGCTCAAAAATGTCGAAATATACAAATATACGTTTCACCACAATTTCAACAAACTGAAAAAACGTCATCCCAAGCAACCTGCCTACAATATTTCAAAGTAATCAGATGATAAGTTTCTGAGAAGATTTGTGAACATGGACACAAATGGCCAAAATTGCCCTAAAATATAATATTGTACATAAAGTGTCCTCCTTCCCTTAAAAATGCAAATAAATCAACTAAGTTTCCATCGAAGATTCAAACTTTTCCGTAATCTTGGCTGGCAGGATGGCAGAGGAGTTCGATAGAAACTTGGTTGATTTATTGTCATTTTATTGAAAGTGACTAGAATTTCACTTTCATCCAAAACCATGCATAAAAATTCAAAAATCAATTGAACTGGAACTTTTCAACAGATATTATCTGTTGCTAAGTAAACTAACTATAAGCTGCCAATAACTGTACCCTAAATTGGTGCAGTGTTCTCGTCAAAATGATTATACACTCTGTATTTTTTCTTAAACAATAAAAACTCATTATCATAACAATTACATCTATTATTATTCAAATAAATCTCTACTCTCTCAGAAAACTATGGGGAGAACACTGAGGTGTACACTGTTGCTACACAAAGTACAGAAAACACCAACAAATTTATTCCTCTGAGAGTTATACAAGATTTTGAATTTTACCAATTGGATAACTTTCAGAAGTAGAAATGACATAAATGTACATATACTTACACTTTAGCTCTCCAGGAGTCCTGAGATTTCCTTGCGATCAAATAGCTGCCAGTCTGTACTGTGAACAAACTTTTTGCTCGATGTGATCCAACAACATGCTTTGATCATCATTAATCAGGTCCGATGCATCCTCAACCTTCTTTGACATTTCTGCAAACGCCTGGTACACTCATTGTGATCACATCCTGGAGAAAAGAATTACTGTTTGAATTAATGTATATGTAAAATATACAAATTACACAACCACTTAATCACTTAATCCGCTGATATGGACAGCGGATTAGTCAGCAATGTTTTCGGATTAGTCGGCAATGTTTTCGGAGCAATTACAGTGGTGTATACACAAGTTGGAGAGGAGATAAGGACTTGTTGGTAATATATAAAGCAGTCAGACGGTGTGGAGTTGAACTCTTTATTTGAAATATCACAGTCAAAATTAATAAAATCAAATAAGGTAAAAACCTCCTCCTCACCCCAGGGTCCTTTCATCTGTTCCCTGTGATCAGAGTAGACAAGGCCTTACCATGTGACAACATGCTACCACCCCCCACCCCCACCCCACAATGTATGCCGATCAGGAGATCCAGGTGTGAATACCCAGGGTTTTACATCACTTTTTACTTTTGAGAGTCCCTGGGACCCCTGGTGTTAGAAAATAGGAGTCCTACATCAAAATATGGGGGTCCCAATTTATTTCAAAAGAATATTTTATTGTTTATCCATGCCATGGTCTTCACTGTGTTCAATTAGTGTTATAACACACGGCAAATGGTTGCGCATTTCTTAAAATTATTCTTACATGAAAATTCTAGTTCATACTGAGGTCCCTCATTGAACAATTCAAAGAACACTATTCATAATTGAAATGATCTCATAACTTTAATGACAAGTTCACAAAGTTGTGAAATTTGAACAAGTATTCAAATTTGTCAAATTGACAAGAAGGTAATTTCATACCCTGAAATGGCATTCACCTAGCAAGTCCAGTAGGTTGAGTTCACACTCTGCCAGCAGCTCCTTCAGCAAATAACCTAGCATTGTTTATGAAGTCAAAATCAGCTGTGGTGGGGCCAACCAGTTTGATGAACATTAGTCTAAGCCTTTGAGGATTGAGTCTATTTCGTGCCCACTGTTTGATGGCATTTTGTACTGAAAAGCCCCTTTCACATGGGGCAGAGGACACTGGTATGACAAGAGCAATT
>LD352447.1:0-14317 GCA_001465055.1 Ptychodera flava | reverse complement strand
TCGTCAAAATCGTCCGGTATTGAAGTTTGAGTCCTTAGGAAAGCGGAATGGGATAGTCCTGTAACATGAAACAAAGGCATCAATTGCGTATCTATATCAACTGAAATGAAAGCTGGTTGCAACCTCAGTACTAGCGTAGACCAGAGCAGTTGAAGGGACAAGCAGCTATGCCTAAAAAGTCTGGATAAAGTCGCATTTTCTGGGATCATGGAGGTAGTAGAGCTCCATGCTTAGATCGAGATGATTATTCGGTGATGCAAGTAGTTATATATGATCAAAAATGCGAAGCGTAAACGCGATTAAAATTTTTTTTTGATCTCAGTCCCTTGATGAAGGGACTAAGGTTTGACCCAACTGTAAGAACATGCACACATAAACACACACTAAACTGGCATGGGAATTGCAACATCGTATTTTTGTAAACATCTCTGTCTCTTCCTACCTCCATGGTTCAACCAATACCAAAAAATAACCGGAGTGAATATCAATCCGACGCAATTCTGATGAGTTTTATTATCATGTTGGTAATTTCTGAACTTCGTTTCTTTCATAGGTAATAATGTTATATAAAACACATTATTCAGGGGCAGCCAACAAGCAGTTCACTTTAAAAACAGCTTTCTTCACATGACGGAATATATTAAATAGGAATATAGATATTAAATGGCTAATTGTAAGCTCAAAGGGTCATAGCTCTTCACGGGGTTCCGTCCCTAGGAAAAATTCTGCTTCCCCCCACCCGTACTAAATTCAATTTAACGTCCCCGACATATTTATGCTGCTTCTACCCCGTAAGGTAAGCTTTCGTGTCCGATGACAAACAAATTGATTATCCCCTGTCCCGCAAAAAAGAAACTTTGAATCCTCATAATTAATTTTATTCATATTATAAACAGATGAAAGACCCTGTACATCAGCTCTCCTTAATTTTATTGCGTTTGGCCTGTATTTTTGATAGTCTGCGGTTGTTGGTGTACTCTTTAGCTACCGCGAGACACATCATCACTGCATTTCCGTGAGGACGCCGCGGCATTGCACTTTTATATGATATCCGATATTTACGGCTACTAGACTATACAATATCGGGAGTTAGATTGGCTTAGCCAGATCTATAAAGGGCTGAAATCTCCGATATATCGCATATTTACTTGCGATTTGACTGAATCTAGTATCGTCTATAGTATCGAAGCTAGAGTCAGTCCTTGGGAGTCGGGTTCTGCCAGAACTGTGAGGTGGTGAAATCTCCGATATATATCGCATATTTACTTGCGATTTGACAGAGTCTAGTATCGTCTAGTATCGAAGCTAGAGTCAGTCCTTTGAAGTCGGGTTTGGCTAGAACTCTGAGGTGGTGAAATCTGCGATATATATCGGATATTTACGCGCGATTTGACTGAATCTAGTATCGTCTAGTATCGATATTGGAATCTCGATATCGCCGATTAATATCGGGTCAATATCGGAGATTTCACAGATCCGGCGTGCCAAGGCATAGTAGAGTCCCCAAATCGCCGAAAAATATCGGGTAAATATCGGAGATTTCACAGATCCGGCGTGCCGAGCCACAAGGCAATTCATGCATGTGTCGTCTAGTATCGATATTACAGTCCCCAAATCACCGAGAAATATCGGGTAAATATCGGCGATTTCACAGATCCGGCGTGCCGAGGCAGAGGGCAAGTCATTCTAGTATCGTCTAGTATCAATATTAGAGTCCCAAATCGCCGAAAAATATCGGGTAAATATCGGAGATTTCACAGACGCGGCTTCCCATTGGACAACCGCAGTTCATTCTAGTATCGTCTAGTATCGATACTAGTTCCGAAATCGTCGATATGTCAAACATAGATACTAGATTGTAAATATCCGATATTTAAAAATTGTGCAAAGTCGCCTTCATAGTTTCCGCCGTATATCGTAAAAGTTCTTGTCCTGTATAAGTATACGAGCAATTTCCTCTCGCCAGTCGTTAATAACCCGTTCCCAACGCCAATCATGTGATTTTACCCAGCCCACAAACAAAATCTGCCACACACCATGCAGTTAAAATATTGTTTCACTGCCCTTAAAAAATCCACTGTCCTCAAAAAATAAAAGGATTCCCCTGCCCCTTTTCGATGAAGAACTCCGTTGGCTAGCCGACGAACCTGAATCTTTCAACTGTCACTAAAGTACGGACAACAATAACACTGCATTGCGCTAGTGGACCCCATGGAATTTAACCGAATAACCACCGTCACTCAACAAAATGGAGTGGCCATGAATTAACAAATCACAAATTGTGTAACTTTGGATACCGAGGCAGACAACTCAGGTTTTAAAACTTTTGAGTAGATACTGACAAGCTCACCCGTGGGATGGGACTGTTGGAGACTAAACAACTGCTTCTAAGAATTAATCTTTGACTACTGAGAAGATTTTCTGGTCATGTTACGTCACATTCTCACCAATCAGATATTGTTCATTTATTTGTTTATCACCAAGGGAAGGCGTTAGAATTTAGTTTTGCCCACAGTCCCTCTATGGACTGTGTTTTGCCTTACAGAAGTTTAGCTGCGTTTTGTTGATCCTTTTCCGACAACAAGGCCTTAAAAATATGGTACTGGCGCGTGTCATGGGACCGCAAATTCATGCAAACACGTGCTTTGATGCAAATGCTGTATTGCTGATGCTTCAGTTTTCGGTGCGGAGCTAAATCGTCGCAATCAACAGTGCTCAGTGAACGATGGCTAAAAGCAGGGGGCGACCAGAGCGATCTTCACCGCCCCTAAAATTACAGGCTGTCTTTTCAGTGAAAACCGACTGTTTTGGAGAAAGCCCGAAATGTCACCACCTTTGTTGTTTCACTTCTTTGACAGTACTTGCACCATACACAATGTACCATTAATTACAACATCGCTTCAACAACGGTCCCTCCACAAAATTGTGGAGGGACCATGCTTCAACCCGTGAAAACGACTGGTTGAAATCTCATTTCACATGCATATGTGCAAATCCAAAGCCAAGCCGGCTTCAATTAGATGCAAATGAACGAAGGGTGCAGTATATCAAACAAAGATATGCCGACTTCTAAGAATACCAAACATTAAACACCGCCCCTCCACCCACGGCGCATTAAACTATTTCCCAATCGATCTGCGTATCATAATATGAAAAAGTTCTCTGGGAAGGAAAGCAATTCTTTAATTTAAGCGTAGCATTACGGTGTTTTTGTCCGACAGTAAACCCATGTACAGAAACAAAGCCTGTACTTAAAAATAAACTTACGCGGACAAGTACAATGAGACATACAGTGATTTTCTAAATTTCGTTCATGCTTTCCTCTGACTAATTATTCTGTGATTTTTTCCCTTCTGAGTCGACCAGTAGAATCGAAAGCCATCTAGTCGATCGACACCCGTGACACACTTGTCCGATGTTATCTTCGATACCTCTGATGTCCGACGCCGCGTTCTCTTCGACAAGCTTGTCCGTTCTCTCGATACCTCGACACACTCGTCCGACAACCTCTCAAATGGGTTATTTCTCCGGAGAATATATGGGCCACGAAATGCGGACCTCTAACATTTATTTCACTTTTGTAGTGCATTGAACTGACTTCGTATCAATGTTTGTCAGCTGAAATATTTTTTTCATGATTGTTACGAGTTTCCTGATGCAATGGTCAGCTGAGAAGGCGATGTCTGATAACAGATTCGACTCATAACCTTTCATTGACACGTTTTGTACAAAAGACACCGTTTGGCTCACCTCATGTATTAACCGTCTGGTCGCTAGATTTGAAACATTTGAAGGACTTCCTCTGCGGGAAAAGCGTACCCGTTTTTCACGATCTACATTTTTTGCATAATTTTTCATGTCGGTGGCTTTTCTGCATTTTGAAAAAAAAAGTTATCTTTCCATCATTTGTTTATCACTAGTAGTTCTGACGTCGCAATGATCGGACGAATTCCGATTGCACTGTTTTGATGTCAAAGGAAAGTTTCAAAAACGTCGCTTTTCAGAAATTCTTCCGGACATTTGAGGAAGGCATTAGGTCGATTACACCACGGCCATGATATAGATGAATGATCTGGGCCTGACCTACACTTTTGACAACTCAGCTTTATCTTGATCTGGCACTTTCTCCCCGTTTTGATAACAAACAGCTGTTTGTTTTACCATGGAGGTAGCAGAGGTACCTCCATGGTTTTACCTTATGAAAAATGTTACAATTTGTTTCCATTGGTGCTTGACTTCGGTTGGATCGAGTAGATTTGGGCTGAAATAATTGCAGTTTGGCCAACTTCTGCACCGGGCGACTCCTCGTAGTCCCCGCGTATGTACAGGGAGTATTTAGTGGGACCGATAGCTCGAGGAGTTACCTAGTCAGTAGCATTTGTTGCATTGTTGTCAGAGTGCACACTCGAAGTTATGATGTTATAACTGTATGCTTGTTTTCAAGCTCTGTTTGTAGCAGTTCTAAGCTTTGACAATATCCTATCTCATTTTATCAAGTTCGGGGACCCGCTAATATATTTATATATGCAGTGCATTAATCATTGTAATAAAATTCAACAGTATCCATAATGGATACAGAATATGACAGAACCCCATGGCGAGAGAGTGCAAGCGCGCCGTACCAGCGGTATTTGCACGAGTGTTTGCGGGGGATCCGGCGGTCGTGCTTTCACGAGCGCAGCGAGTGAAAGGACAGCCGGATTCAACGCAAACACGAGTGCAAATACCGCTGGTACGGCAAGCTTGCTCGCTCGCCATGGGGTTCTGTTATTATTACATATGTTTCCCCCTGTTTATTTTATCGAGAAAACAAAGGAACTAAAAACACAAGCGAATACATTTTAAATAGTTTACGCGACACACATTGAAAGACAAGGATCACGCGCTGTTCTAGTCATTTGCATGCAGGTATGGAATAATGTTTTTGGTATTTGCACTGCAGTGCAAATACCGGTAGTACGCGCGCGCTTCGATGCAAGTAAAGTGTGGTACATATGTAATAAGTGTATTTTCTGTACCTGCACTTCTTACACCCAAGCAGATTTGCAATGCATTATGGTTAGGGAATCCAGCAATATCCATAGAGGATTACGAGATGTATTCCTAAAATCAACTTCTAAGAGTTTTTAACTTGATACTAATAGAATCCATTGTGTATTCTACCACTATATTCTTTTAACTGGATAGCAATGGATTCCCTTATGGATTCCGCTGTATACTGGTAGAATCCACCAAACTATATTCCGGTGGATTTTGATAGATACGGAACATTTGGCACAGTGATATCTCAGAGATGCCTGGAGCGACTTTATTTGAAACCTGGTACAAGGATTACTCCTCATGTCATACATACGCACGTCGATTTGGTTTTGTTTGTTTGTTTGTTTGTTTGTTTGTTTGATCTGATCTAAAATAGCCGTTTGGCGGTCATTGTAGCTCACGTGTTCACACGTGAGCTTATGTCATAGCGATGTTTGTCTGTCTGTCCGTGTGAGTGTGTGTGTGTGTGTGTCTGTCTGTCTGTTTACCCGATAATTCAAAAGCGCCTGAGCAGATTCAGGTACCATATGCTCATTGCAAGAACTTATCATATTTTGGTTAGTGTCGCTTGTTTATTGATGAAGTTTTGAAATGTCATTTTTATATAATGGTTGCCCCATGGAGACAGTAATGACAGTGTCGACATATATTAAGAAACACTGCACAGAAATTCATGAAACTTTTCACAAAAGATAATCTCAGAAGTTTATGATGATACTGTGAGTGTCGTGACAATTGTCTGTTCATATTTAATGAATTTTTAAAATTAGTTACAGAGCTTTTAAATTCATGTACCTCGCTCGTTTGATGATAAATGCAACAAATATTGATCTGATATATCTAATTGTACTAAGAAGCATTGGGCAGTGTCAAGTTAATAAATAGCTCATTTGCATATTTTATGAAGCCTTGTAATTTGTCATATCACTCTGAAATGAATACTGCAAATCTAAGGAAATGTACTGCATATACTGGTCCAACAGATGTCTAACTGTTGTGTAAAGCAATTAATAGTGTGAAGTAAATTAAGGATTCATTTACATATTTCATGAGCTTTGTAATTAGATGTATAATTCTGAAGGTACGGCACCCAATTCGCTTAAACCTGCTACAGATATTGATCTGATAAATATCTCATTGTACTAAGAAGCATTGGGCAGTGTCAATTTAATAAATAGCTCATTTTCATATTTTATTAAGTCTTATGATTAGTCATTTAACTCCGAAATGAATACACCAAATTTGATGAAATCTGTTGCAGATACTGCTCCGACAGATATCTGACTGTGCTGAAAAGCATTAAGTATTGTAGTTAATTAATAGTCCATTTACATATTTAATGAACTTTGTAATGAGGTATATATGTCTTAAAGTACGAACCCATATTTGGTGAAACCTGCTAAATATATTTATCTGATAAATATCTAATTGTGCTATGAAAAATTGGGAAGTGCCGCATGTTGTGAGTTCGAATCCGATAAAAAACCACCTGTACTATCACAGGCAAAGATAGAAGAAATCCCGATAATCCCGGGGACGCCCTTTCGTGTCGCCTTGAAGAAGGAAATGGCATGGATCCAAGTTTTGAAGTGTTTTTTTTTCTTTCATGTGTTTCATCAGTTTTTCAGAATTCTGACAATGTCGAATTGTTAAATGTATTGCCAAGTGTCCATGCCTCGTAATTTATCAAGCCTTCAAAAAATTAGGGAAAATGCAGTCACTTTTATAGCAAATAAAAAAAATTAGCTTGATGGAAAACAAAATGCCTTTTAGGTTAAAAAATCTCTTATTCAGTTGTAGCAGCCTTTATAATCAAATATTAATTTTAAAATATTTATCAAAATGTTAGCAGTCAATAATGCTTCCCTCTGTGTGTAATAAATACTAGTACATGTAACTATTTGTGACACATATGGTGATGAGGAAGGTGGAAATCTTTGACAGCTTACTTCAGAATTGCCTGACCAAAATGGCAAAAATAGAAACAAAAACACGCAATTAAATATTTGATTATAATTTGAACATATTTCTTTAAGGTCATTCCGAAGAATATATCAACAAATATTAAAACTATCAGACCAGCTATTAAGGAGAAGGACATTGTTGTCCCAAAAAAGCAACTTTAACCTAAAAAAGAAATTTTGCATATTTAGTCACAATTTTAAATGATCTGATGATCCTGGGACCTGCATTCCATTTATTCATATATTAAACGAAGTGAAGAAGAAACTTTGAATGTACAAATTTAACAGACGATAAGCACCGACACATATCCATCTTTTCGATAAGCTATGAGTCACTGACAATGTCCATTTCCTGTTAAAACTTTTTAAATTATATCCCTTGGTATATAAATAACAAGTCATCGTTGATGACACAGTCCCAACTTGTTAATGGGTACTTTGATTAAAAGTCCTCAGACAGGATAGAGTCCTCTCCATTAATTAGGTCAGTGATAAAACTATTTTGATACAGATGACACTCAATGGTCAAGAGTGAGTTCCATGGTTATGAAAACAAAATCAAGGTAGGCCGCAATCCTAATTACAAAAGGTCATTAAATGAGTCAATTAGGAATTAATCGACAGGATGTTGCAGAACATTTTTCCATAGTATCTAACACTAACAGATTATCATCGTAACCATATTTCATAAAGTTTGATGGACTATTTACAACATTATGAGATCAACATCTGTATCAAGTTTCATCAAATTTTATGCAGGATTTGTGGATATATCACTCTAATTAGTAAAGTTCATTACATATGCAATGACAAAGTAATTAAAAATGACACTGATAAATGTTTTTCTTCACTGTTAAAGCAATGTGAGCTTAACATCAATCTGATTAATATCAGATGTAGAGTACGGCGACGTCTTCTTATGCGTACGTGGTATTCTCTCGTTGTCGCCTCTCACTACATCTGACCAACTCTCATAGAAGGTCGCGTTCAAATCTCGTGCTCTGGCCAGAACAGCCGACCTATCAGAAGGCGCATTACAGACAACAATTGGTATGACTTGCGAGCATGCGCGAAGAAGACGTACGAAAATCGAAATGGCATCGAAGTGTGTAGCCGAGCAATCCACGCAGTTGGAAACTGAGAAAGCTGCCGAAGAGTTGCAGTTGGACCCTAACGTAAGTTTTTGTGGTTCGATATGTTGAAGAAACAAGATAAACAAACTAATATGATTATGAATTGTAGACTGAAATTTTAAAGCGGGTCGCGTTGTGCACTTCTCGCTGCAGATTTGAGCAACGATCGGAGGGTCCTGCAGTCTGCCCGTCAGGAAATTTACCTTCCATACTTACTATAGAACCAGATAAAATTGTCATCCCGGATCCCCAAAACGTTTATTTGTGAACGAGTATTTGATGTCCGAACACTGCCCGGCAAGTCGAGAACTTAACGCTCCAATATTGATGTTAGTTGTGAGACAGGACACGGGCATTTTGAGTAAAACAGACTCTTATTTTGCAGATTTCTATTATATTAGTGGCCTTTGGTATTGATATACAGACTCACTAAAGTAATTGGAAGGTTACGGGCAGGTGACGGGACCCCACGGGCAGCGACGGGCAGTACATGTAGTAGGACCGACGATTTTTCTGATGTATAATTCTCGGATAAAAACAAGGGAACCCGACATCGCGATCGAGCTCGGCCCCTCTGATGCTCTGTGATTATATAGCAGAAATTGACAGTGGTGATCGACAGAGTTTTTTGCGGGGCTGGGTTCTCTCTTGATGTGAGTTGCGCACGCTAGGTCCGTGTGGCAGGGCTTTGTGTCATTAATTGCTGTGCCGAGCAGAATTAGTGATATGCATATAACAAATTCTTTATTGACATTTTTTGTTAGGTTTTTGAAAAAATTGGCGTCAGATGTCTAAAGCCTGCTCAACTGGAGGGATTGAAATGTCTTCTTTCAGGCCATGACGTGCTAGCGATCTTGCCTACAGGCTATGGTAAATCGCTGATATACCAAATGTTTCCACATTTTTGTCAAGGGAGAAATTCTGTTGTGCTAATAGTGTCCCCTCTTGTGTCACTTATGAAAGATCAGGTAAGAACACAGTTGCATGCATTTGTCTTTGCAAGCTGTTGGTGAAATATGCCAACTTTGTGCAAGCTGTCCTTTGAATTATTGCATTATAGCCATCATTTTTTTGTATATTTTATGCAGATGATTTAAAAGTACAGTATTTGGTGTTTAATTTAAATGTGAAACTATTCAAAGATCATTTTAAATATAATTAAACTATTCTGGTGAGTATAGCTACTTTTGTACTTTTGTGTTTAAACTGTGTAAACAGAAAGCACTGTTTTCTTAAATTAGTAACTAGTGGCAACTTTCAGTCTAACTAAAATATTTTCAAAGTCTTTGTCTTTTGTTCAGAAATTTGTATAGAATGGAAAAGCCTAGTGAGTAGTCTGATCTGTCTATTATGGCAATCAATCTTTAAATTAGTATAGGTTCATCACATATATTTTATTGATTTAAATTCTATGTCTGTGGTAAACTTACTCGCCACGTCACTATTTTTTTTTACAGATATCAACTCTTTCTTCACTTGGATTTGAAGCAGGGATGGTGAGAGATGTCCTGCAAAGTGATTGTTTGTCAACCTATGTTTTGGGGTCCCCAGAAGATTATCTACAGTCAAAAGATAACATAGCTGAGACTTTGTAAGCAAAATATTGTGACAAGGTTGTTCTGCTAGTCGTAGATGAGGTTCATACAATACCAAAGTGGTAAGCTGTTTTAGTATATGAAAGTTACCCTTGCGTATTACTTTTTCTACCTGTACATGTCATTAAAGACATACAAGTCAATCTTGATATCTGCTTGATTCCATGAATTATGGTGAAATCAATGCTGTATGCAGAATGATAAACTAAGACTCATATATGAGGCAATACATTACACAAGAAATGTGCAAGGCTTGATTTTTTAAATGTTCAAAATGTTGTACCCTCCTGTCCCCAGGTAAGTTTTTTTGTGAACTTGTAGTGATGATAAATGTACCTGCCAAACTGCCTTGTACAAGTAAAAAAATGTAAATGAAATGAAATACCATCGTAATCTTTTTTACATAGAAATATTACATTTCAGTATTTCACTTGCTGAAATAAAACTTCTGCTTCTGTGTACTAGTAACTGCTTGTAATTTCATTCTCTCTGCAGGGGAGATAAGCCAAATCTCAGTAATAGAGACAGACGGAAAGCTCAAGAAGGTGCATTTCGTGAATATTTTTCTAATGTTGGGGAACTGCGTTCATTCTTTCCTGATGTCAAATTTCTGGCACTGACTGTCACTGCTTCCAGACAATTACAGTCACAAATCATAAACAGTTTAATCATCCAGGATTGCAAAGTAATCAACATCTGCCCGAACAAGGAAAATATCAGATACTCCACATTGAAAATTCATGATGATGTAGCATATAATCCATTTTGGATGGTTGATAAATTAGAAGTTGAAAAGGACACTTTTCCGAGGAAAATATTCTACTGTCCATCCATTGATATGGCTGCAAGACTTTTCACTCTCTTTAGGCTTGAGTGCCCAGGTTTAACACAAAGCATTGGGATGTACCACAGTGAAACTGACACAGCTGTACAAGAATCACATTTACATGAACTCACAAAAGAATCTAGCTCACCACTACGTATGCAATACATCCATTCTTGGCATTGGTGTAGACATTAAAGGTGCACATCACGTCATACATTATGGCCTGGCCTTTGACATTGAAAGCTACATTCAAGAGTCTGGCAGGATTGGGCGTGATGATATGCCTTCTTATGCTGTGCTATTTTTATAGTGGGCGGATGCTGCGAGATGCATGTCCAAAGCTGAAAAATTACACTATAAATGACTCGGTTTGTAGGCGGATGAAATTATTTGATGACTTTGCATCAACTAAAGACATTTCTCTTTTGAAAAACAAAGCCAGCCATCATGGTTGTTGTGATATTTGTGAAAGGAACTGTAAATGTGGTCAGTGTTCATTAGATGCAAATTACTTAGAAAAATACTTGAAACACTGTTTGACTGACACTGAATCTGAGAGTGAGAAACGTGAGAGGGAAAGTTTGGAATCTGATGCTGTGATTTATTCCAGTACACCTGATAGTTTCGACTAAAATGTAGGGGAAAAAGGATATGCTTTTTAAGTCTTCTTCAAGTTTAAGTTTTTATTAACTCTGCAAAAGTGAAATACATGGCATCTTAATAAACTGTAAAATACAAAACCTTTCTCTGTGTTGTAAAATCTTAACTGCTTTAAAATAAATACAAAAGTTCTTTTACAAAATTGGTGTATTGCCATCTGATTTCCTTATCTTACATAATACAAAGTTGGCCAAAGCCAATGCATCTCTTTAAATTCAGTGGAAATTCAAACATTAAAATTCCCCATATATATCAACACCCCCTCCCCTTCCCTCCCCCCACAAATTTCAATGCAAAAGGCAGTTATATTTTTAAAAATAACCAAAAGCTTACTGAACATTCAAAAATATAAAAACTGCACTCATCACCTCCACATGAAATAAAATTTAAATTTGAATATAATATGTTTCATCTGAATGCAGCCACCTGATTGGCTGAAGATAGGAGACATCAGATTAACAGAAAAAGAATATGACTAGCTACAGAATAGTATGAAAAATGACATAAAAATTTGTCAACCAAAAGTGGGAAACAAAACGTCAGCTTGAATAGATGCATTACTAGTACTTAGGGCACAAGTCAAAGGCTACAACTAGTACCTAGTTTGCAATTTCATGGCATAGACAGCCTAGAACTGTTTAGTAGGCTCACAGCACGACACAAGAGAAACATGCATCCCCTTTAAACTAATTCTCAGACTCTTGTCTCACTTCAATTGGATATGGGATTACATGTGGCCATTAACTCCCGGTTCAATGAGAATTCTAAGCTTGCTATTCGGTAGATCCCAAAAATGGAAAACTAGATAGCACAGTACATGATTTCTTACACAAGATCTGTTTACAGATGTCTTACATCAAACATCTGTTTGTGCCTTGCGAGCATTTCAATTAATTTCATGCTGTTGCAACTAGAAACAGTGCCGTCACTCTTTAATTTTGTGTATTTCATTTTCCGGCCAGGGGTATAATCTAGAACCTTTCTCTCCTGTATTTCTGAAAGTACCTTTCTGAAACTGCAATCTCTTTGTGGAACATTGTGAATTCCCTTTCTTGGATGATATTCACTTATTTCATCCATATGGTGAATCATTGACATTTGTACTTTGTACAGTGCAGCTTGACTGAGGCATGATTGTTTAGTTTGATTACCTTTACATAATTTTTTAACTTCTCTGTTAATTAATTCGATATGGCCATCAATTGCTTCATTGTTGTGAGCACCCTCATTTACACATACTGTCCTATTCCATGTCAACCGGTGAGCTTGATTAGCACTCAGCTTTGCCTGAATTAAAGTCTGCAACAGAATACAGGCAATCATGTACTTCACTTTGTTAGTTTTGCGGTAAATGCACAGTTCATACTTGGATGACCTTAAAGCCCTTGGACCATCACCTGCATTTGTGGCAATCTCTAAATTCCAGTGGAGGAGGACCAACCTGAAGAATAGCAGCTGATAATTGAAGATTTCATCAGTACCATTCACATTTACTGTTCTTTGAGGACACCGAGGATGCTGGTTCACACCGTGGCTGCGTTTTTCAGTAGTGACATTTGTATCTGCAAGATCATAATTATAGATACATGTATTGGTTAAGTATTTGCCACTAACTGCAAAATTTTTTTAGCCAACTTTTTTGAGTCTGTAAATAGCCAGACACCAGCATATGACAACTTGTTATTTACATTCTTCAGACATGAACCTGCCACCAGTAGTATCTGGTCTTCACAGTGATGACTTGCATGTAGATCTATACTAAAACCCATATTATGGCCATCACTTCACAAGATATCAGACTGTTTACACAGCCCCTTCAAAGCATTTCAGACAGCCCAGCTATACAGTAAAATGCATCAAATAGCATATAGGAAAACAATACTTTTGATTTAGCACCATGTAAACTGTCCCAGTTTTTAAAAAAAAACTTGCAAGAAATGAAAACAGTGATCGTGATGATGGCATTAAATCACTCAACACTTATGATATACCTGTTTTGTTCATTTAATTGAAGTTGACACGAGTGTTCATGTCTTGTCTCTTCAGTCATTTCCTTCCTGACAGTTGCATATATGTCAGCATCTGCCAGGAAGTTCTGCCGAACAATGCAGCGGCACTTATTCTTGTACCAGGATAACTTTTCTTCATCTGGAAATTCTATTTCGTCATCAAGGTCTTCCATGTCCACACTGTAAAAATAGCGGACGCTAGACGCGTCTTTACGCGTTCAAAATGTACATGTCGGTGTTCAAATTTGAACGGCTAGTGTTCATATTGTAAATGCTAGTGTTCATAATATTAACAATGATGTTCTAAACCTGAACACTATGTGTTAACAACGATCTCCTTCAAGTGTTCAAAAACTCAGCATCACAGAAATTTTACAATACAGTGAAACAATTAACAGTCTTTTGTGTTTTTTTTCTTTACAATGGCTATATAAATTTTACTATTGCTTCACTGTCCGGCAAAAGTACACGGATTTTGGTGTAACGAATTTCAAAATAAGTGAAAAATATTTCCGGCCTACAATTGCTGAAAGCATGTTATTTCTAAAAAAGGAAGTATACAAAATAATTTTACACGTTTATTACGGGTTGAAAGTTTAAAAATTAGAAAAGAAAATCAGAAAACCACCATGAACGTTTTAATTTTAACATCGGCATGCAAGGGGCGTTCTACTTCTTAACACTTGGTGTTCAAGTTTGGTGTCTTTTCCTATCCCATGATGCATCAAAACGGAAGTTGCGACATTGTTCTTGTAAGCGCACCCTGAAGTCGTGATCGTGCGGAAGCAAGACCAGAAAGGGTAAGTTTCCTCTCCAAAATAGTAAAAGGTATTAGATTTTTGAAGCATCTATATTATCGTCCTTTGAAATTAATTGTATTGTACCTTTAAATAGCTTAACTACGTGAAGAAACCTTTTTTCTTTCAGTGGCTGCTATACCAAAAACTAGCTGTGACTACGCAGTGGTACTTTTGGCCATGGCCTATCGATCGATCTCACTCGGGTCAAGGGTCATCGCAATACAACTGTAGTGACAACCCTTGACCTGAGCGCGATCGATACGCCTTGCATAGTACCGCTGCGTAATCAC
>LD352442.1:29366-42529 GCA_001465055.1 Ptychodera flava | reverse complement strand
TGATATCATTGGCACCAATCGTATTGATTTGTTGTTTACTGTTTGTTCCGTTAACTAAACTGCAATTAAACAGGTGTCGATTTAATGTAGCAATCGAAGTCCAAAGTAATTTGGCAATGTTCTGATCGTGTTTGCGTGAGAGTGTTTAGCTTATACGCATGCGTTGCTCGCCGCTGCGCTGATTTCCAACTATACTGTACTAGTCTATACTTAGGGAGCAATTACATGGGTGTGAAATTAAAGATACTTAAAAACTGGCAATTCCCACTCTCCTTAGAGCGATTGGAACTTGAAAGAAAAGTTAGGCAGTAAATAACACAAAGCTGAAAGGCACTGCTAAAACTCTCCTGCACCTCTATTGCAATGTCTTTATAGCATAGCCGTTATTAAGGGGTTGTGGGTGTTTTTAGCTGATTAAGTTCTTCTGTTTCTAATCATCAAACGAGTGAATGACCATGTAAGGGGTAAGGTACTCGGCGTATACTTCAACAATAGAGCAGTTAGAAGCGAAATGGCTTGATCAAGGGCCCAACATCATGCTCCATTTTCGAGATCACAGTGTTTAAATTGAAAGGTTGCTATTTTAGCCATGCTTGGTCTTGAACTAACGATATCACTGTAAACGCTGATAGCACAAAAAGTCTGGATAATAAAAACAAATGAAAAACGTCAGAGTTAGAACAATTTATCGCAACAAAGATTTATTTTAATCTATTATATACTACATTTGTTAAGTCTCGGGATATTAAATTGTCCAAGCTAGAATCGACCAAGTCAGAAATAAACACAACCGTATAATAACAATTATTGCCAATAACATTGTGTATGCGTGTTATTTCCGACTTAGAGATTGTTTATCCGCTATTTCCGTGGCGATAACAGTCGTTAAGATTTTCAAATCCAGTCGGCGAGGCACTTTCTCGTCGATCGTGAGATTCATCGTCGCTCTCGCTGCACCCTTGTGATAAAGAAAGTGTAAATGCATAAACCTAAATTTACTTTATTTTTTTCTGATAACGTCCAGCTATTTTTTTCTGCGATCAACATTTCCACATTACTAGATTTACTCAAAAATGTATTTCATGTGGTCGCGTTTTAGTTTGAAATACGCTCTCGGTTTCACGCAATATTATTTGTTTACAAAAATTACAATCCAACAGGGCATTTCAAATCTTACTTTAAATTGCTCAGATTTTCAATGAAACTCCAACAATTGTGTGTGACCTCAGCTTGTCCGAGATTTGCAGCAAAACAATCCAACTCTTTTCTTTAACGCATACCGTGCTTGCGAGAGATTACTCACACACATAGATCAAGTACAAATTGTGGCTTATAAATCACGATGGTTCGTGTACTGAGCCGTGCTGTTAAGCTTGATTTCGTGGCGGCAACTTGTCTTAGCCGTTCTAACATTCTTAGAACAGTTTAAATTTCAAGTAAACGTTCAAGAATTCCATACAGTTTTGAATTTCCAATCCGTTTGAAAAGTAAACTGCTGTAAGTTCTGTACCGTGTCATGACAATATATAGTGATTTAACTTTCCTTCGTGGCTGATACTTTGGAAGTTTGAACTGCACAACCAAGGAATTTACATTCTGTGCTGTAAGTATATCACTAACCTGAATAGGTCTCTCGACATGAACCGAGTCTTTGACATCTCATTCATGGTCAATGATTGACAAAGCATCGATTTTCTGAAACATAAGCAAGCGATGTAATTTTTTATATATCAGAAAGCTACTCATTATCAATACTGACATATTTAAGCTGGTAAAAAACATCTGAGTTGGTTTCAACCTGTCGCCACCAACACAAATATTATTTATCAAATTGTAACACCTCCTACAAATAGAATGGTACGTCCCAAACATATAAATGAAAGTGTAGAGCTAAGAATCATTTCACTTCTCTGTGAAGATAGCAGGATGCATGAAATGTAAGTAACAGATATTTTTACTTTGTACTTGAAGTGATTTGTGTTATTTTATATAACGCTCTGCTTTCCACATTGAGCACTGTAATTTCCTTCGATGACATGTATATATATATATATATATATATATATATATATATATATATATATATATATATATATATATATATTAGTATATCATACCAGTAAAACCCTGAGAGTTTTAGTGAAATTATAATACTTACCTACAATTTCTACCATGTACACTGCGCTGTAAAGGTTGAAAATTCGTTCTGTGCATGACTATTTATAAGATTAATTAACATATGAAAATGTAGTAATCAAGCAACAGGAAAGATCTAATTGAGACAACAAATGCAAATGTTTGTGCATGCAGAACAGGCCTAGGTTAATTGTCTACCAAAATAGCGATGGCGAAGTTTTTATTTTAACAATCCATCATCCAACGGCGTTAGCCCAATTACTGGATGAGGTACGCATAGCCCACTAACCCCAAATGGAGCAATGAGGAGTAAAGTGCCTTGCTCATGGCATTTTAAATAAAAGTGTTTAAAATAATAAAAACTTCGCCTGGGCGGCGACGTCATCATGACTCAACACGTTTAGGTAAAAACGACAGCTCCTCGTTCACATAGCAACAAGAAACAAAGATTTCGTTGCTACGCATATTGGAAACATACTTGTTTCTCACGTCAAATTTACGCTACTGAAGTCTTTTTAAGTTTTTCAGTTTTCTTTATGTTTTCGCGAGTGCGCGTAACATGCGTTTTGATAATTATGGTCGAACTTACGAAAGAGATATAAAACGTTATACCTTTACTTATGACAATTCGTGGTGGATTGACCTCGCTTTGACCTTTAATTGTAATTAATTTTGTTTTTCGAACAACTCGAGTTTTATTGTTCACGCCGAGTATTTGTAAAAAGCAACATCTGTAAAACACGCAGGAATTCTTTTGTACGCCGAACAGAAGTTGTTTCTTCTCTTGGCAAAGAAATTGCACACATAATCACCAACCACTGAATGTTCTCTAGTTTAATTGGTTATGGAATTTATTGATTTTTTTTCAAAGTATAGGCACGTTACTATCCGGTATTTCCGAAATCAATCTTCTTTAGCCTTAGCTTGTTTTATAAATGGATGTACGTCCTTGCTGTACATGATCCCATACACTCAGCTCAGCAGACTCATTTCTTGATGTACAACAAAATATCATTATTTGGGGCTCAAGTGCACTTGGGCGTGGGCCCCTCTTATTATGACCCGAATTTTAAATTTGTGAAGCACCTTAAGGTCAGTCATATGGTTAAGCAACGGTCCTAAACAAATCTCACGAATAGACACTGATCTCGAGAACTGTTTATGTCCTTAGCTCCCAAATGCTGGCTCTATGTATTTAGCTACGGCGACACCTTTGAAAGGTGAAATCTCAGTCCGGTACCTACCTCAAGCATCACAAACTCCACTGTATCAATAAATTTGTACGCGTTAATATCCGTCCGAATCGAAATTCTGTCGTTCTCGGTATAAAATAGCTTTCTTCTGTGACAAACACATCAAGGCTTTTATATTACTTTCGGTAATTATGGATAACGATCATCTTGCATAGTTCATAAGCTATATAACATTTGAATGCACGGAGAACTTGAAAACTGAAGATCAAGTGCCGGTTGTTTGACGAAATGAAGATACAGACTCACACAACAAGTTTTTAGTTATTATATCAAAGCATGTGCTCTGATGAGGCTCGTTTTGAAATATCCTAATGCAATGTTACTCTGTTTGTATATTCTAAAGTGTGCGGCAGTTATTATCCATGTAAACGATAAAACATGACATTGTATCGTTGGTTGGTAACGGACATTGTATTGGCTAATAATGGCATCTTGTTTACAGCGATATTGAGTACACCTACTAAAGCATTTGATATTATTGGCACCAATCGTATTGATTTGTTGTTAACTGTTTGTTCCGTTAACTAAACTGCAATTAAACAAGTGTCGATTGAATGGAACAATCGAAGTCAAAAGTGATTTGGCAATGTTTTGATCGTGTTTTGCGTGAGAGTGTTTAGCTTAGACGCATGCGTTGCTTGCCGCTGCGCTGATTCCCAACTATACTGTACTATACTTAGGCAGCAATTACATGGGTGTGAAATTAAAGATACTTAAAAACTGGCCATTCCCACTCCCCTTAGAGCGATTGGAACTTGAAAGAAAAGTTAGGCAGTAAATAACACAAAGCTGAAAGGCACTGCTAAAAATCTCCTGCACCTTTATTGCAATGTCTTTATAGCATAGCCGTTATTAAGGGGTTGTGGGTGTTTTTAGCTGATTAAGTTCTTCTGTTTCTAATCATCAAACGAGTGAAAGACCATGTAAGTGGTAAGGTACTCAGCGTATACTTCAACAATGGAGCAGTTAGAAGCGAAATGCCTTGATTTAAGGCCCAACATCATGCTCCATTTTCGAGATTACTGTGTCTAAATTGAAAGGTTGCTATTTTAGCCATGCTTGGTCTTGAACTAACGATATCACTGTAAACGCTGATAGCACAAAAAGTCTGGATAATAAACACAAATGAAAAACGTCGGAGTTAGAACAATTTATCGCAACAAAGATTCATTTTAATATATTAAATACTAGATTTGTTAAGTCTCGGGATATTAAATTGCCCAAGCTAGAATCGATTAAGTCAGAAATAAACACAACCGTTCAATAACAATTATTGCCAATAACATTGTGTATACGTGTTTTTTCCGACTAAGAGATTGTTTATCCGCTGTTTCCGTGGCGATAACAGTCGTTAAGGTTTTAAAATTCCAGTCGGCGAGGCACTTTCTCGGCGATCGTGAGATCCAACGTCGCTCTCGCTGCACCCTTATGATAAAGAAAGTGTAAATGCATAAACCTTAATTTACATTACTTGATCCACTAAACTGTATTGTTTGTATTCGCGAATTAGTTTGAATTGCGCTCTCGATTTCACGCCATAAGCTTATAATTTGATAACAAAACCTTCACTCTAGCAGGGCATTTCAAATTTTACTTTAAATTGCTTAGATTTTCAATGAAACTTCAACAATTGTGTGTGACCTCAGCTTGTCCGAGATTTGCAGCAAAACAATCCAACTCATTTCTTAACAGCATACCGAGCTTTCATAGTATACCAAGAGATTACTCACACCCATAGATCAAGTACAAATTGTGGCTTATAAATCACGATGGTTCGTGTACTGAGCCGTGATGTTGAGCGTGTTTTCATGGCGGCAACTTGTCTTAGCCGTTCTAACATTGTTAGAATAGTTTAAATTTCAAGTAAACTTTCAAGAATTCCATACAGTTTTGAATTTCCAACCCGTTTGAAAAGTAAACGGCTGTAAGTTCTGTACCGTGTCATGACAATATATAGTGATTTAACTTTCCTTCGTGGCTGATACTTTGGCAGTTTTGAACTGCACAGCCAAGGAATTTAAATTCTGTGCCGTAAGCATATCACTAACCTGAATAGGTCTCTCGACATGAACCGAGTCTTTGACATCTCATTCATGGTCAATGATTGACAAAGCATCGATTTTCTGAAACATAAGCTAGCAATTATCATCATTTGTCTCATGACAGTTGAAAAAGGTGATACCAATAAATGAAATTCAAAGTCATAACAAAATATAGATATAAAAGCTTACTCAGTAATCATTATCTTACTATATAGTATTTGATGGGTATCATGTCATTATGGTATGGTTAAATGTCCGAATGGTTATTGAACATTAGTCAATAAAAATATACATTTCTGTAATAATATTGAGGATGAATTAACAACAGTTCAGTGTTGACCCAGATCCTGTGCACTAATAATGTTGTCCGCTGAGATCACTTCTCCATGATCCAGCTTTCCTTCAATCTCTGTTCACAAATATTGAAAATGACTGTGGCACATCATCATCACCACTGTCAGTAATCTTCATCTTCACTGTCGCTTGTGCCACTGAGTACATGAACAACAATATCAATCTCAAGAGATTGCAAAAAAATTTCAAAGAGGACAACGAAAATAAGACCAAAAAAAACCAAAAAGATTTAAAGTAGAGATTAGATTTACGTCTGTATGAAAGTTAAAAGGAATCTATATTGTTCATCATTCCAGCCCCGCGCCCACACAAAAATTGACCAATTTGGGATTATGGCTTATCAACCAATTTCATTGTTCCTGCTGTTTTTCCTTAAATGTTTAGTTAGTCCTATGTACTTGACACCTTTCGGGAAACTTGTACCTGGTTGGTCTAAAGGGCTCTTCTGATAATTTTTTATGACCCCTCGTGCTGGTGAGGTGTTAAACTTCTTTTTAACAGTAGTATAGTCTCAGCTATACCATGGAGGTAGTCTCTACTACCTCCATGGCTATACACAAGTGATCAGTATTACAACTGCATAGCATCGGTTGAGACAACATTGAAGGTTTCGCGCTTGGCTGTAAGGTAGAAGCTCTTGACGATGGTAACTGGTGGTCCAAAGGCATTGTGAAGGAAGTGATTCAAAACGAAGGGACATGCACGTATCTAGTTGGGTTTGATGGCTGGTCGGCAAAAAACAGTCAAACTGGACTGCTCGAACAACAGAAAACACAAAACTCGAAAGCTATCTAGAAGCGACAAAACTCGCACTTCTAGAGATACCCTTTCAAACAAGGAAACAGAACATGTCGCGTGCTCAAAGAATCACGATAAGCAAGCTTGCAAACAATAGGCTAATTACAATAAAACCCTTCGACAAGGGTCGAGGCATCGTCATTGTAAACACAAAAGATTACGTACACGAATGCGAAAGACAATTACGCAACACCCAATATTATACACAACTAGACAATGACGACACAGAACAAACAGTAAACAAAGTACACGAACTATTAAACAAAATGTACGAGAAAAAACACATCGACCATGATACTTATAAGTATCTCGATCCAAAAAACATAAAAATCCGTACCCCGCAGTGGTACTTACTACCTACAATTCACAAACCGCCGCCCGAAAACTCAACGTTTGCAGGGAGACCAATAATTAGCGGCTGCTCTAGTCCCACTAACAGAATCTCAGAATTCTTGGATTACTTCATAAAACCATTGGTCCGGCAACAACCAACGTATTTAAAAGATACAACAAACTTCATACAAGAAATTGAAAAAACAAATGTCCCTCAACTAGTCAAAACAAAATTCACAGAAGTAAAGAAACAAAAAACAAACAAACCAGACCACCAAATGGACTCACAACGAGACCCAAACATTGATATTCTTGCCTCGCTATTCGATGAGCAAGATCACTAAAACACATTAAAATAAATATTCACAAACACATAAAAATAGATATTCACAAACACAAACTAAGGAAAGAATCTACATTGCGACTGATGAGAAACCACACTCGGGTTTCGAAACGCAAGCGTCAAAGGGCCACTCTATCAACTTTGTAACACCATAGGTCCGGCTGCGTCGCGCCATAAGCTTTCCCCACACAAACAAAACATTACCGTACACACTAATCCAAACTTCCCTACAAATATCCGAGGCGAAACAAACATTTTTCATTAACACAAACAATCGGATAAGAATGTAGGAACACATTTTTGAAACGAACCAAACACAAACTCGACACAAAAATCATTTTGGATAGTTGGGTGGGGAGCCTCTTTCACACTTTATACAAATCTGCTGATGATATCATGAATATGTAATTAGGTGAAAGTGGCCGTCGACGCGTCGCGACTGGCAGTGGCGCTGCACTTGATAAGTCTTAGTCGGGTGGTTACCGTATAACTGGAACAGCCGATCGTTTGCTGAGACGATCAAAAGGTGTCAAGTGCGCCTCCGATTAAAGTAGTAAAGTAAACTATGCATAACTAATAGACGGGGCCCAGAACGTCGTTTCAGGCCCAAACGACACTCTGAGCCCCGTCAAGTTCTGTGTGGGCGCAGGGCTGTCATGATTGTTTGGACACTGGATACAAGCGTTGTTAAGCTCTTGAATTATTGTACATTATGATCTTTCGAAAATGTTCCAAAATCGTTTGAATCATGAATTGACATTTATCGTTTCAGGGTAAAGATAACATTGTTACCTGCTGATATGTCCTCGAAAACTTCTACCGTAATCGTTATAATTCTGTTGTTTACAACACTGCTACTATTAAGCACTGATAGTGTAGCTCAACAATTGACAACTGTCGAAAATACATGCTCGGAATGGACAGAATGGATCGATGATGAGGATGGAGGAACACTTGAGCCCTCTTCCATTGGAGAGTTTGAACTCATCGATCGGTTGAGAGGTCCCTATGGATTTTGTAACGAGACAACTGATATCGAATGTGCTTTGGCCGATGACACCGATACTCTGTACAACGAGACTGGACAAGTTGGTCTGACATGTGACTTGCAGCAAGGATTTCTGTGTTTTCACAGCCTACAAAGCGGTGATTGTTTTAACTATGCAATCCGTGTACTGTGTCCGGCACCGTGCCCATCACTATTAACGCCAACCCCAACGCATGTCACACGCCCATCACTATCAACACAAACCTCAACGCCTGTCACGGGCTCATCACTAAAAGCATCAACCTCAGGTAAGGCTATGGCGTCATTGAAATTAAAAGATTGCATGGATAATAATAATTAAGTAAAGAATTATATAATTCTCATAACCAGAGTAATATGAGGTACGATTTTCACAAAAACTTCATCATGGGGTATTTTTGATCGAAACGAAGAAAATGATGTCCGTTTTGATGCATCATATTTCAATGGCAATCATTGTGGGGTTCAGAATATCAATTTGTGTCAAGTGCCATTTAAAATGGCTTAGAATGCAACAAAACTTTCAAAAAAAGAATTGTTATGGGTTGTACTAAACGTAAGTGATCTTTATACCCATGCAGCTTGTTTTCATGGCACCCATTTAGGGACTCAAATATCAATTTTTGTCAAATGCCATTGAAAATGGTTTAGAATACAACAAAAAGTTCGAGAAAAAGTTTTTGGATGGACTTTAATAAACAAACAAAACATGCAAAAGGTTTCCATGGCAACCATTTTTGGGTTCAAGTTATCAGTTTTAGTCCAATACCATTGAAAAGTCCTTACAATGCAACAAAATTATCAACAATAACAATGCTGTCTGCACACATTTGGCTGCTTTGGTAAGCTAAAAACTGGACATTTTATCACTGTTAAGGGAGTAAATATTATGCACGAAGATACACATTACAAAACCTCCAAAAAATTAACCAAAAGTTATATCTTTCCTTTTTATAGATCTTTTTGAAGTTTAAAGTTTGGTAATGTTTTTCAACTGTTAATATTTTAATTGTTTTTCTGTTTTTCTTTTGTTTTTCGGTCTTTTGTAAATTTGGAACACAGTGTAAATAGTCTTAAGACTTTTCTGTGTAATCCGTGCACGATTTTGTTTTTCTTGTTATTTTATATAATTGTGTAAGCCTACTATATTTATCTCCAGACTCTTATAATAATGTAGCTGATTGCCCAATATTATGGTCAATATAATATCTACATCTACAAAATCCCTGGTATACATTGCCGAAACTATAGATATTAGCAATGTACCCTAGCAAATAATGGGCGCTCCAAAGCAAACTTTGCCAACCATAATATACTCGGCTTCGTATCATACATTATGCTATGTAAGTTTCCTATCTTCCATTTTGGTTTGATGGACTACATTATGTGTTGCTCTTTATAATTCCGAAAGCAGCCACCATTGCTGGTGCGACAATCGCCGTGCTGTTAATAGTGATTGGAGGGGTGGTCCTTGGTGTGCTGTTCATAAAGACTCTCAAGAACAAAGGCAAACGAACGAGTAAAGTGAACAGTAAAGAGGAGAACTAGCTTGCAAGAGAGAATGAGCGAGTCCCATCGGCAACAGGTAATGTACATGTGAGAATGTTTTACTCAACTTTTGCTGATGATCGTACATTGCTAATATCTATAGTTTCGGCAATGTATACCAGGGATTTTTGTAGATGTGTTTGCCTCTCTTTCCTGCATGAATCATCACGAATCATCATTTTCATCTATACAAAATAGGTCACAGGAGATGAAAAAGTTGCTAATAAAATGATTTGTGATTTGCGTAAAATTGGTACAAAAACCATCTTTACAACACTGTGACAATGATCATTTAACTGACTGGACCCACTAAATGCAACTAAAGCCTTTAAGTGCTTTAAATCCCCTTTCTCCTTCGTTTTCTTAATATAAATATCGATAGTGGTGAACGCTGTAATTTGTGTTCAGTTTTCACGTAACACTTTACAGGGGAGTATCTAACTCACAACTGCGCAGACTCAAAGGTAACACGATTTAATCGATCGGAAAACCTGGCATGAGCTGCCAAATTCCAAATAGGTTTGTATGAAATAGGAAAGATACAAGAGAAACCTTTTCAAATGATTTTTTTTAATTCACCGACCTGAACCGACACTACTTTACCAACAAAGAGTGGAGCGTACATCCGAGTGTTAGATGAATAACGTGATTTAAATTTAAATACATCGAAATTTAAATTACAAGGCAAATTACATTACACAAGCAGCGAGATACGATCATCAGCAAAAGTTAGATTGAAAAATATTTGGCCTTTAGGAAAAATGTGCGAAGATTTATCGATTTCGCAACTGTGCACTTTAAGCATCGCAATGGGTGACAGCTTGACTCATCTAGCATCGAACGATCACACTCGATCAGATCAATATTCCCGGATTAAGTTAACTTTCAAATCGTTCCAAAATAGAAAACGCTGACATCATCAGTTACGTGCTTGGATTTCAATAGAAATATCACCGGAATTTCCTAACTTCACTAATGTCGCCAATATCGCAACCACACCGCAGAACGAGGAGATGTGGTTTCGAATCTCGTGCTGGCTTTGTTCACGAATAGAACGTTACAGCAATATAACCAGAGTAAACCTAGTTCTGGAATGCAAATGTCATGCACTGACACTTGCCCATATTCGGACCAAGTATGCCTAGACTTGATAAGCAACTTATAATGCAAATATGAAGGCGCTTTTCCAAAAGGACCGCTTATTTAGCAGGTGTGAAATACCATGCCACTCGAACGTATTCGGAGTTTTCATAAATATGCAGTAATGGTTTTTTATATTCTTCAAGTGATTATAAGAATTACTCAAAAGTCTTTCTATTTATTTGAACACAGAGAAATGTGACAGTTAATCGAGCAAAGATCAACAAATCAACCTGCACTATATCACGGGTCCGATGGAATACCCGGCATATCGTTAAAGGCTAGTGGTGAACCTATATGGATATACCAGGAAACCACGTGGATAACATCGAGTCTATCTTTCCAGATCACTCAGTAAAGTCTCTCTCTCTCTCTCTCTCTCTCTCTCTCTCTCTCTCTCTCTCGCTCTCTCTCTCTCGGTTATGTGATTAATCTCAACACTTGCTTTACTTTTGATGAACTTCTATATGAGATGCAGTATTTCATGAGCGAATATCCGAGCGTAGAACATATAATCCAATATGCGAAGAGAAAATAAACAAACGATGACTCCATTGTTTAAACCAACAACGTGATTTCTATATCATCACATCACTGGGCAGGCACTAAATGTGCCCTACCGCTTCTACGCTTGCTTAGTATTGACATACGGCCAGTGAACTTGGAAATACAGATCCCATCCAAGAACATAAGCTCCAAAAGTGAAATCAGTCACTCATATTACGTATTTTAACAGTAACCAGACTCACATATTTATCGCCCTGTTATAATTACATTTAAGTGCATGTGCTTCTGACATTTGATGGGAAGAAAAAACTGTTGTTTTGACCTATTTACACTAATTGGTGAATAGTATGAGACATGAAACTGTCAAGTTATTTTAATTCTTTGATAGCGACGAAAGCTGAGCAGTGACAAAAACTTCAACGTGGGAAACAAACCATACGTAATTTCCAATCAGCACCCTCTACTGTCAACGCCAAAATTCAAGGTCTGATAAGATAAGATATCTTGACCCGTTTTTAAAATTGTGAATATTATGAAGTCACAAAAGTACGACACAATTGTAAAACACACGTGGTTAACACATGCACGCAGTTATTTCACTTAATATTCACATAGATTGTTTTAGTTTAGTGATATATCATGTTCACAAGATTGTATTGGCGAAAACGGCTCTGCATCTGCCAATGCAATAAATATCACGCCTAAAGCTAAATGATACAGAAAAGATCTGATTGAAATAATTTTACTTCAGAATTTACAAAAAATACAGTCTCAAAAATTGCATTTACATTGTAACATTTGAATTAATTAATATAAATACTGGCCAGGTGTGTTTCTAGAAAAGGTCTAAGATATTCCTTATGATACCGTGTTCTTTACTACTGTTCTCTGGACTTGGCGATTGACGATGCCATGGAGACAAGACTGAAGTGTGATCAGCCCATGCTATGGTGAAGTACAAACTAACATTAACTCAGAGAGTATATTCGTATATATTCAACAGGAAAGGCATCCGTTGAAAGCCAAGATTCTTACTGTGAAGAGCCTTGCAGTGTTGCTACCATGTAATAGTTATCAAATAAGAAGTTCAATGAATATGCTTCTGTGTTTCAGTATATCTTGTGTGTGCAGTTTTCAAGTAAAATTTACTTTCTTTTCCTCTGACAACATTTCGACGTCCTATCATCATCCACATGACGAAAAACAGAGCAAGTTTATTGCAGCCATACCGGACAAACAATTGTTTGAATGGAACTTAAAATTTAAAATACAAATTGTCGGTCTTTGATATGTAAATATAATAAGTATTTAAGTTACCATGATTGTGCCTTAATAAGCAATAGCAGATCTGTACCAACTTTGACCAAAATTAATGTTGAAATAATTGATACACGGTTTTTGATTAAAGAACTGTCATGTTTCTGTTTATCTAGTAATTTCTTAAAAGTTCTTTGATATATCTAACTTTGTTTGTTGGAGTTCTTGAAAGCGTGTAAATAAATATATATTTGGTATTAAAGTGCATAATGTCTTTAATTTTAAATATAACAATATTTGCATATTTTTAGTTAACTCACACAAATGCACACATGCAAGTTTTATTTTCATATGTCTTGTTATTGATAAGTGATTACTGAAGCTTGCCTACATTCCTGATGACAAAGAAATACTTAACACTAAGA
>LD352442.1:3786-28290 GCA_001465055.1 Ptychodera flava | reverse complement strand
ATCGTTTTCTCATGGCGGTTGAAAAAGGTGTAACCAACAAAATAAAATTCACAGTCATAACAAAGTACAGATACAAAAGTTCAAGCAACAACCATGATCCAACCATAAAGTTTTGTTTACTTTCGATCGGTATCAGGGCAGGGTTTCACTAGGATATCCGATTGGGTAGAATTTTAAAGTACAGGGATAAAACATACCAGAGGCCGAGGGAGAAAGTGTATCAAGGGGTGTCTCCTCTCGTGCATGGAAAAATGTGAGAAATTGATGTGTGCAATGGTGCAGTCTGGTGCAATCTGAGAGGCGTTTTCAATTTTTTGACTGAGTAAAACTGTTAAAGCACCCACGGGGGAGAGTACGAGAGGGGATGCCCTCCCTCTCACATGTAAACTTTTGACAAATTGATTTGTGCAGTGTGATAGGTGATTTAACTTATTTTGCACCAAATATTGAGTAAATCTCCCCTTCTTTCTCTTCACATTTTGAGCAACCCCTTGAAGCTTTAAATTTGTTGACCCACCTCAGATTTCTCAGACCCCCAGGACAAAAAGAATGACAGCTCCCTTAGTATACGTAAACTCAGAACTGTGGACAAGCATATGTAACCCATCGCATTGCCAGTTGGGGATTTTGTACCAAATATTTATAATTCCGTCTGCATCAAGTAAAATATACTTTTGGCCATTTGGGACAGGACCGTTTATATGGTATTCAATTTATTTATCTCATTGCATCAATAAATCAATCAATTGATTAATTGATTAATCTGTCGGTCAATCAATCGACAAATAAGTCAGTCTATAAATTAATTAATCCATTCATCTTTATCAATCAAATAGTTTTTTTTGCAAATGAACAAAAAATTACTAAGGAACTTGCAATATCACAATTAACTTTACAAGAAATGTGTTACGCATGAAACAAATTACTGCCACTATAAACACGATAAAATAACACGTCTTAAAGACTAATTCTGCAGAAGGAATAATTGAAATGCAGATTCGGCTGGTATATTGGCAGTCTGAAAGGTCAATCATGACATTAAACATGGTCTATTCATGTGCATATAAAAATAATTTAAATGTTTAATCAGTAAGACTGGTAACGTTTCCTGTGTAGTGCCGATATTTTGATGACATATTGTAACTATTTGCTCGTAGACTAGTGAATACAGGATTTGTAATAACATGCATAAAAGCCAACAGAAAAGAGGAACAAAAGTTAACATTTGAAAGCATAGTTTTCTAAGCAGTTAACATCGTAGTACCAGTCAGAAAGGAAATGATTCCTAAGACCTATGGAGACTTTGTTATCTAAATGATTTGTATTTTATCAAAATTCTTTTTCCTCGGGCAAGGCTTTAACTTTTTGTCCCTAGGTTATTATGTTTGGAAAGATAAAACTCGTTAATTTAGGTGAACAGATTCTACACTGGCAAATATAAATCTTGTTTAAATCTATAAAACTTCATAAGTCATCTTCCAAGAGAGCATTGATAGCAGCTATGTTATAAAAGAAAACACTATGATAATAGGATAACATTTTCGGATTTTCCAAAACTTTCCATACCTGTTGCTCCACTGCCAGGGAGCAATGTGTTCGTTTAAATACGTAAGGGGTGGCACTATAGCAATTTTCAGGATTTGAATGATTAAATTTTGGGCAGTCTACATGTTGGTGCAAAGTCTTCAAACTCTTCAACAAGAAGCCATGATAAACATTACATAAAACAATCTCTCTATGCCATACTACCTGCCTGCGATGAGTGTGTAGCAAAATTCTTGAAAGTATCTGACAGAGATTCTTGTGATTATGTTTTGTAGTTATTGACATTCTATCTGTTCATATCACTGAAAAGTGATGTGTGTTATTCGTTATATACAACCATTATTGGTTTTAGAACGCCAAACGATTGATACGAATGTCCTTTAAACTGCCCGCACTTATTACATGTATCAGTTTTCACCGTCAGTAAACACAATAACACTTTTGTAACTGATAACATCATCTTTGACGCGTGTCAACTCAATCATCAGGAAACAAGTTGATTGATGCTACACGCTAATCTTGTTGGAAAAAAGTTTAATTTTTGCAAGCAAAAACAGTGGGAAAAAAGTTGATAATTGTGACAAATTATACAGAAATCGATATTATGGTACTCGGACCTGAATACTGACATTGCAATAGTTACTTTGAACAGAGAAATCACACGAAAAGCAACAGCTTTCTCCTCGAATGTTTTAGCGTTAACTGGATTCAGGATGTGATCTTGGCGTCTGAGAGTTCGCAACTTCATTTAAGTTCTTTCTCTTGTGTACGGTACTTACTGGCGTCGAAAATCTATTGAAGTCCTGGTAGGGAAGAATTTCATCGCTGCTTCATTCACAAATTCTAATCACGGGAAGTCTTCTCATTTCTTCAGTGACACTGAATCAACGAGTGTTAAAAACTCCCCAATTGTCTTACGGCTTAGGATTGCGATTAAACATTCCACATCCATGGTCGCGATGGTGATTGTTTCTGATGTGTACAAAACTATACCCATCTCACTTTCCACCGTGACGTGCAAGCACGGGGGACTCAGGCTTCTTGTGAGTAGTAAGTAGTCAGAAAGAGTGGTGGACACACATGAGTGCTTACTCCTCATGGCAAAGGCGGGGTATGGTTCATTACATATGTCGGATTGTATTTATCGGAAACTTTTTTACAGTATGATTGACTATATTTGTAAACAAAGGTATAAACAAAACAGACACACAAAGACCGTTCTTTATTGACAAATATGAACACGAATACAACTCTTTATTGGTTCTTTATTGTATGTGGAAACAATCATACGTAGTAAATAGACAAACACGCATAATGAACAAACAAACAAACAAGAAACCTGAGTCCTCTATGGTTCAAAAACGTTTTTATCTATCATTTAGCTGTCCAAAGCCAATGAATGTATTCTCCATGGATAAAATATCAGTAATAAATCTGTATTTTTTTCAAGTATGAAAAGGCTAATACATGACTAAAACGCATTTACTGAATGTGAAAATGTAATAATCAAACCGATCAATCAATGGAAAAGGCGAGAATGAACAGCAAATGTTTGTGCTTTTTTAAAGGGTCGATTGTCTTCTAAAAAGAACGATCGTGAATTTTCCAATAATATTAAATGCTATGAGCTCATTACGAAAATACAGTAAAGGATGCACGGGGACATTGTCGCAGAGTATCGCCCGACGCGATGCGCGGCGCCAATATCCGAGTGCATATCCTTTGCGGTATTTTCATGATAAACGTATAAGTAATACATCTAACATTCGTGACTGGGGCATCATATTGTCCGAATATTGACCGTTTTCGTGCATTGCCAACATTTTTTCTTCCGATTTATAGTGCAAGTGTGGAACGCTATCTTTGACGCGCCTCTGGATAGACTGTGCACTACACGTACAAGAGCGCTAAACATATTCTGGCATGGGTCCCTTGAAACCGTTCAACAGTGAACGCGCACATGCAACCGCAGGGGGTGGGGCGCCTGGCAACGGTAAATATTACGGAACGGGTTCCGTATGACCTGTTTTGCCGCACAAAATTCTATTGTTCTCGGTGGTAGATGTATAGTAATATGAGGTTATTCTCGGTCGTCCAGGTTATTGCGACAGATCAATTTATACAATGACTCGACACTATATACAAAGTAATCTGGCCCCACCCCCACTATACATACGACTATGATGAAATAAGCAAGCATGTAACTCCTTTTGAAGTACCCTCGAACTCAGGTTTATAATATGGTCTTTCAGGTGAAGTTCAGATCGAAAATGATACATGTACCTCCCTTTACTTTGTCAACACATCTCTCAGATAAGTACATGTTCGCTAGGTGAATGGTGAGTTGTTTCGTTTTTCTTTGTTTTCTCACCGCGCTTGATTAATAGTGAGACAACATTGACCTCGGCATGATATGTATTATAATATTTTATTGAAATTTCATTCCTTTTAGGCTCATTATGAGTAAGGTTTGTGAAAAGCACATTTATCCCGGCCCCTCCCTCGACTCCATAATTATGGTCAATCATGAACATACTAAAGTAGTAAACATGAGATTACTTCTGCTTGAAACGAGTTTGTTGCGTCGGTTGAAAGAACATGTCACGAACTTCTTCTTTTATGGGCTAAATGATTGCTTTGGCTAAATAAGACTACGTCACATTTATTGTTCACTTGGTTATTATTTGAAGAACAACTGAACAGCACATGACTATAAAACCCATTTGTATGCAGTCCGGTGAGTCTTTCTCGTGTGAGCGCAGCCTCGTTGAAACACATTCAACCAACGCCTTGATCTGTACTCCTCGCCGGACAAGTTATCTGTACAAGTAAGTAACGTTGTATTATACTTCGAGTAATTTAGCAAGATCTTAGAGAAGGTAAAGCCGTACTGTGGTAGCGAAGCGACAACAACATTTTAGTGGGTTGTAAAGTGAATGCGTCATCAGATTAATACATAACCAGGTGAATGTATTACTTCGTGGGATAAAGGCATCTGTCTACTTATCATAAACAAGTGCATTACCTACTTGTGAGTGAATCAACCGTACTGACCTGGCTGTTTTCATGAATCGTAACATTTGGTTCATGACGGTTGAAGTCTATAGGTTAGAAACTCTAACAACATATTAAATAAGTCTTATTTAATACGGAGAAATATACGATTTTGAATCGTTAGGCCAATATTAGGAATGTCATATTTTAACATGTTTTATAACACTGCTCTGGCAGACATGAATAAGGTCACATGTTTTTGCACTATATCACATTTGTTTAGGTCTAAATTTAACTGTTATCTCTGACACAAGGCTCCTTGAACTTTGCTCCTCCGTGTATATTCAAATTTGTGCATGCAGCAACTGTTCTTTCATGGTTCGTGGCCTCTTCGTCCAGACAACAAACACGCTTGAGTGCAAGCACTCTGGTATGGGGCCGCACTCATGGACGCTAATACACTTTAACGCAGGGGTACGGTGTACGAGCAGATAAGCCATGTACAGAAAGAGTTCTGTAGTGCGTGCCAATATTCTTTACATGGACGTGAAACGATAGCTAGATATAAATCTAATCACAAGAAATTTCAAATAGGCGATTTTGTCCTCGTATGTACCTCAACAAACTTGCTGGCATAAGGTAAAGATGTTGATTCTAGTGACACATTATTGTGAGCAACGAAAGCTGACTGGTAGCTGTACTTTCGAGTACATTGATATGAGATGTTGAGGTCACTGCAATGGATCCCACAGAATATTATGCAGCCGATGGTTCATTAAGATGTCATTATGCTGACCTATTAATGCCTTGATTGGGGTCTTCTTAACCACCTGCCTTGCATCCTTAGGTAATCCCAACACAACGGATACCTGAGATCGTGATGTTAATATCTTCCAATATATACCGATCAGTTTTACTGAAAGTGTTCCTCATTTGATGAACTTTTTGTTCTTTTTAACTCTTAATCAACATGTCTGACTTCAGTTAAAATGGGAACCATCATGCAAGCTGACAAGTCCTCGAATAATTTTGCTGTGATCGTCATGGTTCTGTTGTCTACACTGCTACTACCAGTAAGTTGATCTATTTCTAAACACATGTATAATAATCCTTATTGCATTGTAATGCAAGACATGATACATATAAACTAATCCTTTGCCAGGCACGATATGTATAAACTAACCCTTGTTGTATTGCAATGCCTGGCATAAGACATCGTTAGAAGACTGTTGAAAGAATTTGCTAAGGTTGAATCTTTTTATCATAAAATGTGCTCAGGTTGAAATGAACAAAAATATGATTGTATCTATGAAAAACGACTCAATACAAAGAACAGGCTTTGTTTTGAGTTCGATGTCGTCAAGATTATCCCAACATTATTACCATCATCCTAAGTCTTAACGGAGACTAGCCTTGTGTTGTTTTGAACTTTTATTTACTGCGGTTTTTCAAGCTTAAACAATAACGAGCCTTTTGGATAGAAATATCAATGATTCCAAACTTACAGTATTGCAAAGAATGGATAGAAACAATAGAATTTACCTTACTTTCCGTAGAGAGTAGCTTATGTCATGAGGGAGGATGTTTTGTCTTTTTCGGCCATTTTTATTCTTAAAGACATTGTGTTATTCTTAAAGACATTCTCATGATCCGAAGCTTATCTCGGGGAGAGCAGTCTTGTTAATGGAAACTATTTGCATTCCAACTTAGTTGCTAATTGGACATTTCGTTTGATGTTATTTCTCACACATGGCTGTCATTGATTCATTTCAGCGCCTGTTCACCTCTGAATGTACATAAAAGTGTAATTACATCTTTATTACATGCCTCGATGTGAGTGCAAATCAGTGCATTGATTTGAATAGGAACATCCGGGGAGTTAACGGGCCGGTGAACGATGTACTGACCGCTTTCCATGGTTACCCGGTTCTGTGAAGCCCTTCGACGTTTTCGACGCCAAAGTAGACGCTTAACGCTAGATGTAAAATATCCATGCGCGCACTGCTATTTGGCTTTCGTTAAAATGTGTTTGATGCGGGTCGATAATGGTAAAATTGTTTGTGAATACCCTGCATGACACTAAATGTCATATAGCGTTAACTGTGGGGAGGCATGTCATTGAAATATTATTGCCTGAATACATGGGTTATGTGCCCTCGCAGCAGGAGACAATTTGCCTTCCTTGCGTCGGGCAAATTGTCACCTGCTCTCGGGCACATAAACCCATGTATTCAGGCAATAATATAGAAATAACGGACGACGCGCTGACCATTAACGTTTATTTGTGGGCAAGGGCGAGAGGAAAGCAAAAAATTAACGGGCGAGTCTTGCCGAGCCCGTTAATTTGGCTTTCCTCGAGCCCGCGCCCACAAATAAACGTTAATGGTCAGAGCGGAGTCTGTTGTTTCCATTATATTATCAGCGAACCCAAGAAAACCGTCATCATTTCGAGAAATTTCAGGAGCGAACGACAACTGGGCCCCAGAAACTTAGCATTACGCGACGCACTGTCACGCGCGCTGAAAAAAATTGGCAAATCCGGAGATGTTTCAGAAAAAAATATCTCAACTTGACCTACAAGTGGCTCCATTTTATTTTGTGATCGATTATGATTTACGTTTGAGCTGTAAAGTTACGATACTTGGAGTTGTTAATCTTATTATTCATATTCACGGGCATATAAACAAACCATTACTGTGTATTTGTGGTCAGTCACGTGGTTCAGCTCGACCAATTAATATGCGACGGGCAGGGCATGTAGTATAATATATAATATATCGTAAATGCACGTTAGGTGCAAATATATTTACAATGCATTCACATAAAAACAACCTGAAAGTTTAGCGTAGTTGGCGTATTCCAAGGGTCTCATGACTGGACTTACATCATGATAAAAAAGCAGTTATGTTCCAAAGGAAGTTTTTGAATACAAAAATTGATGGCTATATTATTAAGGACCGTACAAAAGCTGATATTTCAAGCTATTCTGAAAAGATTATTCAATTTCTGAAGCACTAATACATATTTTATTAAATATAAAACTTTCATGGCCGTCAACTTCGATTTTTAATCTTTAGCTCTTTAGTTTATCGATCAGATTTTTTAGCAAAATTAATCAATCAGTAGCTCTGTTAAAATTATTATCATGCTTTCTCAACAGGGCGCGGCTGTTGACGTCAGAAGCGCAGGTGAGTAGCCTTTGTAGCAATTTAGTGGTATGGCTACGTACCTTACATCATTATGTAAAGACAGTGTAATGCATCAGCTAAATCTGTTTTGATGTAGGTTCGTCTTTGCGCGTATCAATCTCTGCGCGCTAATCAAAATTATTGATGGAAGTCCCTGTAAATCTATTAAACTATTACATACATCATAAAGTATGACACTATCTCAACACGTCATCACCATTAATACAGTCCCTTCCAATGATTATAGGTAAGGTGTATTTAATATTCATTTTTAGATGCAAGGATTTTAAAACGTTCGCTTCGCCTCTGTTGGCAATCATTCAACGCAATGTTTCTTCTCTTTTAATATACATGGAATCGGGTACATGTGGGCCCATTACCATTTGTAACTGATCATTAAAAATAACCACAATGCGAAAGTAATGAGAGGTTACAGGCTGCTGAACTATAACAAAGAATCCATAACTGTTTCGCTTTTTCGAAGAAGTGTAGCATGATAAGGATTTACAAGTAGGAATAGGAATTTGTTTTTAACTTTCAGAAGAAAATCAGTTCAGGGATGTCTGTGTAAAACCAAAGTGTTATAGCATTTGTGATTACAATACATCACAAAAGGCAAGACAGACGCGTATGGCCATTTCAAGACTTTGGAGTGAAAACAGGCTTAGTGAATAACAGAAAACTATGCCTATGGCATTTGAAAGCTCTTGGTGTAAAAATACTTTTTACCGTCTTAGTTTTTGTTAAAATCGCAAATTTTACTTTTCTTCTTAGAGTTAACACAGGGATGGCAGCCATTTTGAATTTCAACTATCGGTAAATTTTGGTCAATTTGTATCTCTAGTACCAATATTTGCACGTTGACCCCTGGTTTTTATTCTTGATTTTGAAAGAGAATGGTTGATATTTCTTGAGGAAATTTTGAGAAAAGTTTAAGTCTTTCACTTTCGAGGTGCGTACTAGCTTAAAACATCCGAAATTATAAAGGGAGGAGATTAGAAAGTTGTCACTCTATGCAATTTGAGATGTTTTTTTCAAAATGCAATTGTTGGATTGCTATGATTCCAGAATTTGTTAAATTATCATTTGTCAATACCCGAATGAATTCTTGAATCATAGCTACCATAAATGTCATTGTATTACATAACAATCTAACTCGTTCATTTTCCTAATGTTGAATTGCCTACAAAACGTTGAATCTGAAAATCTGTAACTAAAGGGTACCAGAATGTTTTCAGATCCCATCTCTGTAGCGAGTGCACATTTCAACCATTCAAATCCCCCTTTACTACCCCCAGAACTTTTAATATCCATCTTGAATTCCTCTATCCTCCCCCTCCATAACAATATATTATTTGATACTACAGTAGCTGCAGCCTCATAAAGTACAATTGTTATGCTTCAATTACTTAAATTTCACGCAAACCTAACATATTCCGAAGAGGACAAAGGTTGGGAGAGGTGTACATCAAATGGAATTAAGTTAAATTCTTCTGGTAGGATCACAGGACAAGGATAGTGTTGATTGGCGGTCTACATAAAATGAATCTTAACTATTTGAAACAATAGGATAGGAATACACGTATTCTGGATCTACCATAATTTAGTCCAACGTGTGAATCCGTGTGCATGGTGTATGATAGATACATTTCTCAGTGTTTTTGAAGTACTAAATGAATGTACGCTCTCTGTTTGATCGAAAGAAATCTTAAATTCACTTCGTCGATCGGATTTAAGATTTCTTTCAATCACACTGGCGAGCGTACACTAGTACTGAACGAGTATAATCATACTGAACGAGTGTAAATTAACCCGATGTTTTATCGAAAGAAATCTTAAATCAAATCTGATTCAATGAACTGAAGTGCTTGATTGTAAATTGAAAACATTTTTTTCAATCAAGCAATTCACTTCATTCATCGGATTTCAGATGATTTGAAAATTTAACAAGAGCAAAAGACAATTGTTCTGAATCATCAAATTCTAACAATTCTTGCTGTTACAACAAGCTTGAAAAAGTAAAAATTCTTACTTTGCGTGTCATTAAAGCCCCGAGAGCTGCAAAAGTGTTAGAAACCGATCTAAAAATATCCTCAGATTTCCAAAAGTTTTCTATGAATAAGACCCATTAAAGGCTAAAAAAGTGTATAACACTGTCATAAGTGTCGAGAGTGGCATGTAAATTCAAACGTTTTAACAAAATTTTAGATTTCCCGCAATTTTCAAAAACTAATCATTTGACAGAGAAAATAAAGATAACAACAACAAAATGTTGGCCATCGTGTGTTGTTCATTCAAGTAAATAGCATCATGGTTGTTCCTGGTATGATCACAATGTTTACGTGCAGGAAATACTCTGGTTTTTGTACTTTTCCGTGTAGGCGTCATTTTATGAGTGCGGCACCCGAGAGGTTAAGGCTTAGCTTTCCTCGGCAGCAAAACTGGCTGGCCGAGCATGGTTTACATGTCCGTGAGTGTGCCATCGCATCCACCTAACGATCTACATAACAGCCTACCACTAATGCGAGTCTGCTTAAGTTCATTCCTTCAATTTGCTCTGTTTTGATTTTAATATGCCCATAGACTTGAAGCAAGTCTAGATTAAGACGTGTTCGTGCCGACTCACACGCCCGTCTCATGCAGTCGCATTGTCTAAAGGATTTTGCTCTGATATCAGGTTAATAGAACACATAGGCAAGAACTTGAAAATACTGAAATTTTACTTTGTGTTCAGACAACCATGTAAAGCCACGGAGGTTAAACAAATGACAATGTTAATTTCAGTCTAGAGTGAATGTTATCGGCAGTGCAGTGTGTATGCAACGTCTGCCTCGCGTAGGCCGTCGTCTGCGAGTGCACTGCAGGAGGTACATTTCCTTTGTTCAGCGCAACTTTGTATTCTTTTTTTTAATCTAAAATATCTCAAAATAATCGCAATCATACCAATCCATAATCCAATAACACTTGGTCAGACTTTGTAAGACAATTTTTGTAAACATAGACACAAAACAACACAGAACAGACGGCGATTGATAAAACCAAGAGTAACAACAAAAAATTAGAAGAATCGTTTTGAACATCAAGTCAATGGTAAAACGAGCGTTAAAATCGCTCTCGGAAAAGGTGCACGGGAAAAGTTGCCATTTCACGTTCCGGTATCAAAACTTAACTCCTCTATTATTCAGCCTGTTTAAACGTGTGGGCATGGTCCAAACCAGAGAGCAGTGATACTTCTATACACGTCCTTCAGTTAGCACATTTACACGAACCAACTCTGGTTTGAAAATAAAATCATGAAAATAATGCATAAAATTCAGAGCTATAATCAGTATATATATTCAGAGCTTTAATCAGTATAGCAATATTTCACTGAATTGTGATAGACGCGGGGGATGGCATCATGCGTCACTGCATGCGTCACTGCGGGGAATAAGACAAAATTCATTGACAATATAGTCACCACGATTGCAATGCAACATTGTTTCTGAGTGCGGCCTTTGTTTGCTTCGATCAATATTCGATAGCTATGTTTTTTATTGTTGAGGGTGATATAAATACAGCTGTAAATAACACAGTTTGAGAGCAGCCGTCCTGACCTACGTATATGCCAAGGTTCACCGTCTTGTCGCTAAGTAGGCTGGGAAGCCGGTCTCAGTACGCTGCTGTACACATGGCCAGCAAACTAGCCATCAACACCTTTGAGGAAGAGATTCTTAAAAAGTATTAATAATTCTTATCGAAAACCCGCTTACCATAAAGAGTACACAGCCACTTTAAAATGAATCACAATATAATCATTCTCTGCGCAGATGCACGTACTTATCGGTTCAGCCCACGTATGATATATAAAACATATCGTCGTAAGGGCGTTCGTTTGCTATCTTCTTCCGAGTTCGTCGATAGTCTATTTGTAATTAGACTTCGCAGAGTCCTTGTTGCTGGAACATTAATACAGTACTCACCGGTTTGTTCATTTAGGAGGTCGATACAAAGTGACAAATGCTTATGGACACATGCATATAAACATGTTTGCACCGGCAAAGCGTAAACTCTATATCCAAGAATACGAACAACGAGGACTAAAAAATACAATTCACGAGACGGCAGATAGATCGGCTATGGCATATTATGCCATTTTATTAGATAAGATTAATCCACAATCTTCAGAGAGTGAAACCAGTTCATTCAGTACTAGTCAGCCAATGTGGAATGTAAGCAAAAAAGGCGCGATGTGCATTAATTAAACGTTTGTTTTGAGGCAGCGCCTTATATCGCAAATATTTTTATTGCGCTGAGCATTCTCGTTTGAAGCGTTCGTTGTATGTTGATTGTTTATTTTTTGTGTCTCGCAGTATTTTGAGAATCTGATAGAGGAACACTTTTTTCATTAAGGTGCTATTAACTTGACAAGTTCCTACGCTCTTGGAATGTTGGAAAATGTTGGAAAATCTGTTATAGAGAATGTGTCGTCACCTATCCCGGACGCACATCACGTTCTAGTCACCCGCCATTGTTGCAAAGCTGCAGACGACACTACGGTCACGTGACCGGGCACTTTTCCAAATTTGGTCAGAACTATTTCCCTAGGGAAATAGATTTTCAAAAAATACCCTCCGACGTCACTTTTGTCGAGTTGGTGGGGACTAGACGTATCTATTTTCTCGTCACGTGACGTATTCTGGCGAATCGCGACACGGAATGAGCATGTGGCGTGTTATAAAAAGTACAATGGTATCAGTGAGGATACTAGTGTGAAGCGTTGATGTTGCGTCTGGCAATATTATGTGATATATTATGTCACTGCCTGAACCAACATGTTTTTTGGGTGAAATATTTTATGATATTTTTTTTCATCAGAATAGACTTTTTCCTCATTCAACCGGAAGCTAGATTAGCACATCATTTGCATGGCGATTTGACCTAGTTCAGCTGCGGAAGTCGCCTTGCCAACGTCCTCGCTATGGCGATCATAGCTGTGGGTCGGGATCGACACCAATTTTAAACATTGCCTATGCGATCCTTAGTGTGATGTTTTTGTCGTAATTTCATCTATTTCATCTATTTCATCTATATGCTTCTATTGCATAGGGTTGTTGAGGTCACCGAAATATCACATGGAAGTAGTTGGAATCACAAAGTATCACAGTACACTCATGTCATGTATGCACGTAAGAACGGCCATGCACTACGCTAAAAGAACTGATTGGTATCGTGCCATATTTTTGGGTTCAGGAGTTGCGTTAACTTAGGTAAAATTCCTCATGCCAAACACAATTTTCCCCCTCACATTTTGCAGTTTGAGAGCAGGCAGTGGAAAAATAGACTTCACAAAATTTAACGAGTCACTGGCAGGCCGGCAGTTAGGAAATATTTTGTCAACGGGGGCTTGTGACTTAAAACTTGATTTGTTCACCACAGAGAAAGGAATCATGTTCAGACCGTTAAAGTTAAGCCAAAACGTCTGTACGTTGAATATATTTTATTAAGGACTAACTGATGACAAGGAAAGAAAATAACTGTCAAATATCATTTGGAACTGTCAATGAGTCATTGTGTTACCGGCAAGGGGCCAGCTCCAGCCAGACCAATGTTTTTGTGCTGTTTGATAGCCTAACTTATTACAAAAATTCTATCAAATTGAAACTTATGACATGTAAACGTAATATCTGAGTTTTTGTCATACTTTAAAGCGTTTTGTCTCGTCAAAGTACCCTAATATAACATCAGGCACGGTCCCTCCACAAAATCAGGGCTGTCATATGGTTATTGAACTGCCACAGTATCGACCACCTCGATTTTGTCAGAAATTAGAAATATTTTTGCAAGCTAATACTACCGAAAAATTACAAAATTAGTGTGATGACTTTCACGCAGAGGCTTTTTATGTAACGGCAAAAATCGCCCGTAAATACCAGAGCAGAGTTTGCATACTCTAACTCTACGTAGAGAGACGATGAAAGTTCCGGAGGGTTGACTTTGACCACCGGCGACGTGCATATAATTACGCATACGAAAAGAAACTTCCGGGGACATTGAGGAAAGGGTCTATTGACACTATACTATAAAGTATTATACTATTAAGTTCTGACAGTATTTTCGTCTTCAACAGCATCAGGCACTGCTATGACAATATTGAGCTTTGCGTCTATGCAGCTTACATCACGTTTTTCGACTATTTCATGCACCAATGCAGTCACTCAACCATCGACAAATGTCGAAGAGTGTTATGAGTGGACAGAATGGATGGATGATGAGGATGGTGGAACACTTGAGCCCTCTTCCATCGGAGAGTTTGAACTCATCAATAACTTGAGAGGTCCCTATGGATTCTGTGATGACCCGACTGATATTGAGTGTGCCTTGGCCAACAACACCAGTATTCTGTACAACGAAACTGGACAAGTTGATCTGACATGTAACTTGGAGCAAGGATTTACGTGTTTTCACAGCCAACAAAGCGGTGATTGTCTCAACTATGCAATCCGTGTACAGTGTCCGGCACCGTGTCCATTACTAACAACACGAGGCAACGCCATTACAACCCAATCGCCGGAATGCGAAGAAGATGAGAAAACTGACTGCTCAGCTAAGATCGTGACCTGTCCAAGGGAATTTCAGCTCAACGTCACTATTAGTTCTGACACGAATATCGGAACGTGCCTTCAACAGAATATAACTAAAGCAATCATCGAAGAGGTAAGTGTTGCTTTTCAAATTCTGTGCACATACATGTATTTGTAATCGTAATACAATGCTAAAATGTGGTGGAAACTGATAAAGAAACTGATATTTACTATTTTGACAGCTGCCTGAAACATTTAATAAGAAGGAGATCCCTGTCTGCTGCTTCAGTACTGACTTCAAATGGTAAATATAAAAATACATTACAATTTTATGTTTCTATCACATAGTTTGGTATGTATGTATGTATGTATGTATGTATGTATGTATGTATGTATGTATGTATGTATGTATGTATGTATGTATGTATGTATGTATGTATGTATGTATGTATGTACGAAGTGAACGTAGAAGGAAGGTAAAACAATATGACACGTACGATACACTACCATTACATTTATTGTGGGGTTTGTCATTAACATCGCCGTAATGCTGTGATCTGATGATTTTGTGGATATTACAAGAAGGGGTACTTACGTTTGACCTATACATCGCTCGTGGTATTTGTTTTGACATCATGATTGTAAGCAATTTTATTGGAATGAAACTATAAAAATACAATACCTGTGGGTCACTTAGGGCTAAAGCAATTTTACTGAAAAATGCATCACATATATTAAAATCATTGGCGTTTTAGGATCCAAAGATCTATCAGAAGGCGGGACACAACAGGCAGTACTGCCATAATGGTTAGTGAGCTTTTAGTCGATGACAGTGCGACTGTCGATGCTCAGACCATTTTAGAAGCTTTTATTTCAAGCATAAACCAATCAAACGTCTTCAAATCATATGGTATCTCATATGAACCAGGGACAGCCTCAGTGGATGAGCCAGGTAAATATAAGCATAAGGATTGCATGCATGCGTTTTATCCACTTGATCTGATGTTCTGGCACTGTGGCGAATGAGAAAGCAGGTTCTTTAATGACAGTCACGTTTCTCAGACACCAGTAGCACAAGTAAAGCATGTAAAGAACGTGAGGTTTTATTGCATACAAAACTTGGTAAAGATAAAAAGAAAAACAGAACTCGGAAATCATTCTCCTTAAAGACTAGATTCTGTAAAACAGCTCCTGACTCGTAAGGAGAATTGTTTAAAAATTAACGTAAGACGATTCCTACACTGATTATAGCTTTGCTCTGATAGGTCGGTCGGTAAATAAGACCAACAACCTGTTTGGTCCATTTTAACGCAAAGGTGTTTGGTCCTTCCAGGATATGGGTTTCACATCAAGCTTGACATCTCTTCTAGATGTACATGTTGTATGGATAATTATAAAGAGTCACTCAGAAACAAAAAGCATATAAGTGATAGGGTGCTCTATAATTCTCTGCCTTTATATTTCGAGTTTCTCAGTACACTGTTAAAAAGAAACGGGGGCAAATTGTTGTACTCCGCATGTCCTTTGTGTGTAATGAATTCTTAAGAAAAGGAACGAACGACCATATATTTATAGCTATCATGTGCTTTACAGTGCAAAGGAAGAAAACTTTTGGATTATGTACAATAATTTGTGTATAAACTTCCTTCTTAGATCGAGAACCAGCAACGTCGAAACCAGAAGAAGGTAATGTTCATTGTAAATTATTCATGCCGATGGATCCTGATTGACCCAGATTTGAGATGCTCTGTTAAAACAATACTCACTGATGTCGTACCGCGCTTATTCCGTCTATGAATAATATAGATTTTTGGAACTTAATTATTGTAAGCTATATACCATGACTGAAGACCGAACAGCACAACCAACAACAATATCATTATCGTCGTCGTCGTCGTCGTCACCGAAGCAGAAGAAGATGACGGTGATGATGATGATGATGATGATGATGATGATGATGATGATGATGATTACTATCATCATTATTTATTTGTGTATGTATTTTTTGCAGATTTGGTGAAAATTGTCATCGTTGTTTGTTCCACCATCGCTGGTTTGATTGTAGTGATTGCCGTGGCGCTGTGCTGTGTGTGCATCATCCGTCACTGCGGTAGGAGGGGGAAAAGGACACGGAATCCCGTAATTTACCGAAAGTAAACAACCGAAACGCCTGGCGGAGGAGCAATTCTGATGATAGAGTAGCATTTTGGTAATACGACGCTCAATTCGGCAGGCAACCGCAAGCTGGTTGATGGATTCCTGCAGCTGGTTAAACAGACTAAATATACTAATTGCAAGGAAGCAAAATGTCTTGCACAACATGGCATTGTGCACATTTTCTCTCTTTCTTCTATGAAGCACCATAAATTGATATTTTGAAAACGTGTTCATGTATTTAAGTCAACACTGGAGCCATATGGCTATTGCCTCTACTACGATCAGTTAACGTCAGCATTCCGCATTGAAGCGGTTTTGTTCTTGATCTCCAGATTGTCCTTCTTTTGTTTATTACATCTTTATAAAATTATGTTCTGTTATCAAAAAATAATGCAATATCAATCGAACATATTCGGAGCTTTCATAAATTCGTAGCAGTGAACTCTGTTCATCTTACATATAAACAAAAACACAAAATTTAGTATGTTATTTCCAATCATAGCTCAGTACTACTGCAACTCATAAAGAACAGTCCGAGTCTTTGAGACTGAAATACGATGACCTGACCCAATTCTTAACTTTTAGACTTTGCGATTTGATGAGTATAGGAGTTTAACAAATTATGGCTCTTGCATATGATGTTCATAAAAAATTGTAGACATTTTGGAGACACAACATATTCAAGATGGGTTTATGAGATACGCTTATGAAAAGTAAAACAGCTACATATATGTTATAGCAAAGTACATGACCTACTTTCAAATGTCGTCTTCAGAAATAGATTGTATCTCTATATCGGACAGTATATTCATCGACTTTATTTATATTACCCGAGTTTAAATGGTAAAATCTCTTTGTCAGAAAAAAATATGAGATTTTTCCGATTTTCATGTGTAATTTTTGGTATGTTGCGTTGTTAAGCAAAGAACGTCCTACTTCCTGATTCCTGAACTTGGCCTAATAACAAAACATGAGACCTGACTGTAGAATGTTAGGCCCATGCTGACATGCAGAACAATCAACATTTTCTTAGGGAGTATTTCGGTACATGTAAAGAAAAGCCGTAAACCTCCAGGTATTCACGGTCAAAATCGGAAAATCAGAAGATAATTCATTAGAAACGTTAGAATGGGACAAGAGAAAACAAAGACTCCTCATGTGTGACCCTTCGTCGGTGGATATTGGAAAATGGAAGTAAAGATACGAGTTCAGAAGAGGGACTAAATACATTAGAACAGTTTACATGAAAATCATCCAGGGGAAAATAGAGGGAAGGGCGGTAAACTGAATGTAGGAGATGTGTAATTGTAGTTAAGTGGAAAGACTTAATTATTACTGAAGCACAGCGGACCTTAAAGGCCCTTCAGTGGACTTTCTTGAGTCTGAGTCCGCAAGGAGCATAATAATGTAATACAAATATTGTTACCAGTTTCGTCAACGACTTAACCTTCCTGACAATTGCAATCTCAAATCACTTGCATGACCATCATTCAGCACAAATCACTTTTTTTCTTTTGCTTGTCTGCCTCCTTATTGTTATTCATATCATTTGCTTTCATGTTATCAGTCTTCTTCCTTTGTTTTCTATCCCTTTTCATTGCAAAATTTGTAATCGATGGTAGAACCCGAAACCTGTTCTTATATCTCCCATTCTATTGTAAGTTTGAATTCCGATGTTATCCCGATTTTCAAATTTCAATCGTGAAAATCGGGTTGGTTTTCTCTTATATTCGCGCTAATTCTGTATTTTTCCCGTTGCTACAGTGTTAGTACCCAAGATACATTATTTTTATTATTACACCAGGTATACATATATATGACGCCCTTAGATAAGCATCGATTCTACATTAGGCATCGAAGAGAAAGTCGCCCAGTGTACTGAAACTTTGGATAGATATGGCATTGTACTTAGCTAGGCAACTCTTTCAAAGCAATATTTATTATCAGAGATGACATGAAACCTCCTCATCCTACATAATTATAACAAGCAGACATTTTCAAGTTCAGTATTCTAGCATCATTTTACTCGAAGGATTAAGAGGGTACATATTTAGAGTAGAAAATGTCAGGTTTGGTATTGATTAAAATTATGAAATTTATACTACTTAAAACATATATCTTTTAAAACTAGAGTCTATTTTATACTTAATGCTAGAGGTTGAATGTCATGAAAACCTAGATGAAAATCATGATAAGGAAAATCGAAATGACTTATTAAAACTATGAAAACTTGCAGTGAATCACGCGAGTGTTGTGTGCACGAGGCGGATGTTGAAGGTCAGGGATAAGTTAACAATATAAGGCTGCGAGATCGATTATCTGACAAGTTTTAGTACCTTCGACCTATGGTGTCTTGATCAACTAGCTACACAATATTGCAATACCGAGTATACGTACATGTATTTGAGAGGCGTGGTGCTGCAATTCACGGTAACAGCTTTTTCCCGTAAAAACACAGAGAAACTTAGAGTCGCAATGGGTATTGTTTAAGGAGTTGAAATGGTTACGTAACCCATCCATGTTCGCTTCGCCTCAGGTTGCTCTCACCTCTCTTTTCCGAAGAGTGCCAACCATGCATCCTTCGGTAATTTTCGGATTTTCGCCAATTGTTAAGCGAAAGTATATTCGGTAAAGTTTGTGTTGTTGTCGTGTGGTGCTGAGCGGAATTGACGTGCTGGCGAAAACGGAAGTGTTGTGAGCTTCATGAAAGTGAGTTTTACCGTTTTAAAGATTCCTCTCATATTTTTATGAATATATAATGAGTGTGTTTGAACCAAATTTGAAAGTCTTTTATCGATACTTTCTGGTTGTACTCAATGGTTTACGGTCAGTCATACCGTCCTTCACACGTGCGTCAAGAAAGGACATGTTTATGAAACTGCTGGCGTGTTATGTTTTGATTGGCGTGAAGCAGTGTTTCTGGCGTGCGAGCTCACAAAGTAACTATGGTTGCTACGAGACTGGCAGTACGATGCCATCTCGTCGTATTTTTCGCATAATCTCGTGTAATTATCAACCACAAACAAAGCCTCCAAAAAGTTTAACACCTTTGAAGCTCATTTTAATATGAAAAGCCAATAGTCTACCTAGACGATCATGGAACAAAAGGCATGCAGCGTTTCCAGTCTGTCTGTACTATTTGTCTGTGGTAAAAACAGTTAGAGCGTGGAAGGTGTGTTTTGATATTTTGGAATTTGCTATTTTAAAAGATCATTAACTGTGCTGTCATTTCATACAATAGACAATTTTGGGACCCATCCTGACCGGAGCAGCATGCTAGCAGGGTACGCTACCCCATTCTGGACATATGGTACCACCACTAACTATCATTGGTTCAGGATGGTCCTACTTAAATTTATAAATTACAAGCGTCGAATGGACCTAGTAATGTATTATCTTGAATGGAATGATTATTAGACCAGTTTATGGTCATTTTTTCAAAATAAACGCCACAGGAAAATCAAACACACTAACAAATACAGCGTGGCACGTTCTCTGCACTATGATGATGTTTCCGCCTCTTCATAATATAAAAAAGCAAATAATCCCAAATTATTACACCTCACTCATTCAGCGTGCACTGCCATTGGTTAAACACGACTCACGTGACATGTAAAGGAACGTGATGATGCCCTCTGCGAATGTGATGATGCCCTCTGCGAACTTGATGATGCCCTCTGCATTTGATATTACATGGATGACGTCATTTTACTTACTGCGCATCCTTGCTGCGCAAAACAAATTGTCGTTCGCTTGTTGTACTTTGCAGTTGGCAACTTATGGCTGCGAAACGTCATGCAGAGCTGTCACCGGCACAGTTAGACGATATTTTGATGCAAGTAAACAGCAAACGAACGAAAATGGCAACAAGGAATGCAATTTCTGTGTTCAGCGACTATGCAAGCAAAAAGTTTGGATACGCCACCGAGGAGATCGGCAAACTTTAGCGGCAACCCTAGACTCGGCACTGACAACATTTTACGCTGAGGTCCCGGACTCAGAAGGCCAACTGTACTCGAAGAAGTCTTTGTGTTTTTGTTTCTTTGCATGTTTGCTTGTTCGGTGTAATAAAAATAATAACACATGAGAGCTTGGGCAATATCACGATTTTTGCCTGCCCTCGGGCTGGTGGTCATGATCGAAATACTGATGATGCCCTCGCCTACGGCTCGGGCATCATCAGTATTTCGATCATGACCACCATCCCTTGGGCAGGCAATAAATCGTGATATTTCCCTCGCTCTCATGTGTTATTATTTAATTATCACACTGTTCCTAAGCACCGCAAAATATCAAAGATGAAATGTTGGCGTCATAAAGTTTGTGGCGATAGAAAAGGGAACACGACAGTTTCAAAGTCGCGTGATCTTGTAACTCTTGTGACATATCAAATAATGGCCAAATAAAACGCGTGACACAATTCTGACCGAGAGTGCACACAACGCTATGATTAAACCGAAATAAGGCATGATATGCTTATTGGATGACAATTCCAGAACCAACAAATTCAAGATTAGTCGTAAATTAGTAACATTCTACAAAACCCTCTTACAATTTTTGAGTTTCAACCATAGTGTTGCTGTTCACATTCGTTTCCAAATCTAGTAAACTGATTATGCACACCTGGATATCCCAAATAATTTTAAGGTAATGTCATTATCAATATTTTGGTGACATTCAATCATTTTCATCAAAACATTTTCATTTTTCTGTTGGTACTTCTTCAATAAACACTGAGTGCATCTCAAATTTGGGAACAAGTCATTCCAAAGTTACCGGTTTGTCTGCCACGAGTAAACGAAAAAAGTTTGTGTGTAATACACTCACTGTATAATGTGCTATAAAATCTCAAGTAGGTCTGACTTATGAAAATAATCATTAGCAGCCATTTAGTCCTTTTCTCACCACGATTTACATATATTCAAATACATCGCTCACGGTTTTACGTGACATTCTTCTCATGAGCGATATCACCGTGTTATTTGATAAGCTAGCAACGCATCGTCACTGTTCAGGTGTTGTCTACCTAACCGCTGAGGAAGGGTCCCTGCGTTATGAATACTCATGGCAATCGAAGTTACTTGCGTCAATACACGACACACCAACTTACATTTATATATTGCTCTGGTCACGTCCAATTATTTTTCTGCAATCAATATTTCAATTATTACTACAGGCACTAAAATGTATCAAAATAAAAATCGCTTACAAAACATCCATTACGGAAATTATAGCAGTTCGCCGTTTAGACATTTGGGACTTATCAAAATTTTACCTGAAATTGCTGAGAGTATAATGAATTTGCAACTATAACGATTTTCAGATTCTCTAAGATCGGCAAAACAAGAACGGCCCAGCTTCTTCAGAGCAGATCTTACCTGTATTGTAAATTTTAGACCAAGCGCACAATAAACATTGCTGTACCACATAAATTGCGACAGGTCAGGGTATGTGAGCCATGCTGGTAAGCACGTTTTCATGGCGCCTACTAGTCGAGAGCCAGCTGAAAATCGTCCATAATTGTTGCAATGTCCAGTAAACTTTCAGCAATTTCAAGCAACTTTAGATTTCATTTTTCAGCTGGGCGATAAAGGTAATGGGTCAAATCATGAATAAATATTGTATTCAAGGCTAGCACTGGAACAAAGTTTTCAACTTTGCAACCGAGGAATCTACATATAGCAATGTAAGGTATCACTAACCTGAATACATTTTCGTAAATCGACCAAAATACCATCCAGTAGAAATGTCAGAAGAAAACCATATGTAGTATTCCATGGATGTAAAATTTTTTACATCCATGAGTATTCCAACGAACGACACAATAGAGTTGGGTTAACACGGAGCATATCTGTTTTCAATAACAGCGCATGCTCACAACAAATGAACTTTTGACTCTTAGGGCTCGAAATCACTGAACGGTAGTATACCCATACGACCTCGAAAGCTGAACATTATTTACACTGTCCGCATCCTGCGACACACGCGCAAATCTGTAAACGATGAGTTCATGAAAAGTCAGCGGTGGTCAAAACTCCCTGTGGTGCTATGTAGTCTCGAATTCAGTGACGAACACAATTTTTACACTTTATTTTTAAATCACCCGAATGCTTGATTGATATCGCACAAAGAAGCCACTGATATTGTACTATTAGTGAAGTCGATCATTTACCCTGTCTAATTTTGAACAAAGCCTTACAATTGAGACAAGGAAGATCAGCTCCCCCTCGGTCCTGGTGGAGAGCGTGACTCTACTGCTGCCTTGCTCAACTCAGTACAATCTCTTAGTGTCACATTATTATAATGATATACTCCGAACCAATGCGTGTGCTTCCAGGTTAACATTATGTCTGCGGACATTTTCTGATCTGCTAACAGCGTTGTATCACAGCAGGAGCAGTTTCATCGCATCGACTATCGGTTGATATTAAAATAAGGCATCTTGTAACGGTGGTGAGGGACAGTTTTCATTTAGGTGCTGTTAACTTGTACCTGAGTTGAACAAACACAGTCGAAAACTCAAAACGCTACAGAAGGCGCAAAGACAAGCGGATAAATTTACGATCTTGTTTGATAAATCAACATAAAACACTGGACTATGCTACCCCCTTGATAGCTGCCTTGTCAAGGGTAACGGTTGAAGGGATAGCAGCTGTAACGTTTGATATATTTGCTCTGTGGATCATCTGTATCGTCCGGTGCATTGATCACTTATTTGTGAAGACAAACTTACATCGCAGCATATTTGTGAGCGTTTGATTTTACTTTTAGTCGATTTTGTTGAGAAACGAGTAATTTTTAAGAGATGTTCCGTAGTAAGTTACATACATACATATAAACAAACAGATAAATAAACAAACAAACAAACAAACAAACAAACAAACAAAAAGAAAACTAACGCGCGGCTTATGCAACCGGAAAACATATGCACGAGGCACTTTCCGAGGAAGTCAAAAAATAATGCCTACATTGCTCATCTTCACCTTCAGCAGTCGATGAAAGTGAATTACTTTAAGCCATATGCTTCATCCCACCATCTGCGCTTTCTTAATGTGGCTTAGATCGGATAAAATCATTGCCCGAGCACTACGAGATATTGTGAGACGTGCATTATTGAATTTTAGTTACAGAATAGTCATCAGGCAGGGAAATTAAAGCAGCGGGCGTCAATATATCAAAACGCAGGCAAACAAGATACGACAAACATCAAATATGTACATAATGTGTATCTTTTTATCGTGAAATATGCCAAAATTATAGAAGTAGCATTGCATTTTGATATTTCAAATCCAGCCTTATCGAAGCTCTCGTTTTACTAAACCCACCTTATCAAGCTTATGTGTTCGTCATGGTCGACTGTGTGAAACCTTCCAGGACTGCAACACAGTACATATTCATTGACCTTACTTGCTTTGATATGTTTCTTAACAAAAAAAATGTTGATGTGTGTGTGTGTGTTTGCATCATCATTTCGTCAAACGTTAGCTAATTGTTCTTCAGTTGTCGAGTGTTTGAACTGGTTTAAACAGGCTGTTGTCTTGCAAAGTCTTTTGGGATGTAAGACTCTGAAAAAAGTATACTTAGCGCAGTGTACACTGGGAAGGGACATCACACTAAAATGATCCTCGATTGACCATGTTCGTAGGTTTCTGGTACATTGAAAACACTGCTATAGCTACAACCATAGAACAAATTCATGGTTTTTTCGAAGCAAATATTTAAGAACTATAAGTTTGTTATTTCATTTGTGTTGTCAGGAGATAAACGGTAACTTGCGTACACAACATGGTTATCGCACAAAGCATTTTACAAATGACTGTAACTGTGATAATTTGTTGCGAAGCCAACGAACAAAATTTAAACAAACAACAGGAAATTGAACTGATGTAATTATAAACTATCGTGCCATCACATATACGGTTGTAACGTTACGAATATTATACGAATATTATAATAATTTATTTCACCATAAGAAATGTTTAACATTTCATGAAAATGACTGTATGTACAATTGGTGGGGACCATGAAATATAGTTCAGCAGAACTAATCTTCCTTC
>LD352438.1:152562-191228 GCA_001465055.1 Ptychodera flava | reverse complement strand
TGTCTAACCGTTGGCTGCTTTCTGCTTGGCCAGCTAAGCAAATAATTCAATTACGGTTAACGACATAAACTGAAATCAGAGATTGAGTAGAAGAGAGATTGGAGTGGAAATGTCAGCTATAATGGAAATCAGCCATCCCCAGGTCATTGTACACACTACTTATTAGATGGTCATCAATACAGCTAACTGTCATTGCAAGCGCAACAAGACTTCAGATTTTTCAATTTCTCCTTTCCTATGTATTCAGGAGGAACCAGTACAGCAAGTTACCATGGCAACTACAGAAAACTTCAATTACTCAAATTCTTGTTTCCTAGATCACCAAAATACATTTAATATGTAATTTGAAAAAGTTGGCACAATGCTTAGATTCTCTCAGTCGTCTCTGATATTTCTGGTATCTTGTTTACACCCAGGTTACTTGATATGATTCTTGTTAATTTTCAAGGACTGACTGAACCCTATCTCCCCTCTTTACCCGTTGAGACGTTCTAATTTTGCCATTAAAACAATGCATAGGGATATTCTAAATTTGGTAACAAAAGGTCCAGGTATTAACATTGCAAAAAAGTCAAGACTAAGGAATACTGGATCAGTGCTAAGATACAGTACAATTCAACACTATTCTAGGGGGTATATTTGTATGTATTCATCACAAAAGGCACCCTCAGACTAGCACTGATGTACTTCATTAGGGAAATGTCCCAAGTGTTTTTCAGATGAGTTCAAAGAGATTGCATGAAAATTATTGAAATTACTCAATTGGCACATGCATGTACAGTCATGAATATATTTCAATATTGAGTGTATGAGTATAGATGTATGAGCTACAATATCACCCAGTGTATAGATATGCATATATGTGTGCGTAGAAATATTAAGCGTACCTGGTCATTGACATCTTATAAATTGTTATTTTACAAAGTAATAGTTTTACTGGTTTGCCAGGCCTCCTGTACACAGTCATTAACCTGAAAGGTTGTAGAAAAAAGTAGACAAACCAGATACATGTTTTGAATCTGTTGCCACTGTGCTAACTGTCCTGAAGCGTCTCAACTATGGGCAATTATCACATGAAATGGAATTTGGAAAACATCATATTGGATAATGTTGCCCTTATTGAATTGCCTCCGTATGTATCCTCAAACGGAATGCCAATCGGCAGACACAAAAATAAAAAAGGGAAATGGAGAAATCTATACAGGATTTGTAAATCTATATCTACCAGCGGGAGCACTGAACTATCATTTTCACAGATGGCTGTTGTGTCTCTATGTGCAAAATTTTATGCAGTTGTTACTTGGATGAAGTTTTGAGTTCAGAGTCCTCTCAGCTTCTCAGTGTTTTATAGTGCATGATTTTTGGCCAGTGACTACTTTCTGTTGATATTGTGGCTTTATATTCACAAGTGTTTTGGTCAAGGGTGGTACCTGGTCAAATTCCTTGTTCCCAAGTCATCAGGATTCCTCTATGTATATCACTGCCATCATAGTACGGTACAACAGATATAGCACTGTATTTCCAGAACCAGTTATCCATAAAACATAACACATACAATTCACAAACAGGGTTCATGAATACACTTTGCATAAATGAATACGTTTATTTATTCTTGAAATCACCACAAGAACAGTGCTTAAAGAAGAGTTGTATTTTCTGCGTTCTATCTGCAAAGGGTTGTTTTCAATCCAACAAGCATAGCAATGCATTTCAAGAGGCTGCTATTTCATACTATACAATCAACAGGTTACTTAGGGAATAGGAATGTTTTGGTGAAATGAAAGGGAAATATGATGAATACATTTATTTTAAGGCAAGGTGTTCAGGTTGTTGATATCAAAATCTCTAGTGCTTTCATTTCTTTTGTACTCTCAGTATTTTAACAAACAGAGCATGACGGCGTGGAAGATGAAGTCTTTGAACTGGTTTTCAGATTCTCTTCTCTTGGTGCTAAAATATTTACACTATTTCGTGAATCTGTCGCGGTGCACATGTTTCTGCAACCACTGAAGTGATGTATTTGTGTATGCTGTTAGCACTGATGTCACATTTTGCTCATAAATTCGAAACCCTCGCTCAAATTGAAGAAAATTGGGCAATTAAATTTTATGTAGGGAAGGGTAAAGCAGCTGTTGTGTTTATACCTAGCTTTGAACTCGACATCGGATATTTGTAGAAATAAAATGAGAAAATCAATATTTTTTTATTCATTTGCACCCACGTACCAATACCCATTTACTGGAATAGGCTGAAAGGGCCCAAGTTTGTCTTGTTGGCAATGCTGTAATTGAAATAAACGTTTATTCTTTGTCGGTAAATTCATGAAGCTGATGTATATGTATGTGTGCACTCTATTTGAGTGAAGCATTCTGAAAAGCAGCCCTAGTGCTTTAATGGATTGGCTATTTGAAAACATGGACAGACAACTCTACCAATATCATTTCCATTTTTATTGCTCAACCTCAAACCTGTTGTACGTCGTCCAATCATTTGTGTAAATACACTATTCCTAGAGGCAAGGACTTGCCAATCGACCATTTGCTCTATTCTGTCGAGTGGTGTTCATTGGAAAATGAGAAAATAATGGGAAAAAAGGTCTGCCGTAGTGAAATCGTGAGTGAAATCAGTTACATGTAAACCAATTTTGAGAAGACCTTTACACGTGGTCAAGTCGCTGGTAATAATGTAGTGCAGCCAACCGCAAGAAATTCGTTTTTGTGTTAGACCCAATAATCAAATATCTACCAAAAAAAATGCATTTCCCTCACTGTTATGCATCTTTAATGAAAAAAAGAAATTTGCGAAATGTCCCATAGCCATCTGGTAATTCCCGGGCAAAGTTAAATTACAGCGATTCGTCAATAGTGTGCGTCATTCAGCGAGCCGAAGCGTGATGTATCGCCAATCATCAGCGCTGTTCACTCACCGTGGTCGTAAGGATTATAACACAAAGTTGGGTTTTTTCTTCCTCAAAGATAAATGTCATTGCATCATTACCCAGTGATCCCTGTGGCAGCCCTTGTAGAAATCAAATTTCACCGAGTCCCATGGAGCATGCAGACATGAATGACTTCCTGTTGGAAGTAGAAGGAGAAAGAGAAAAAGAAAAAAAAAAAAAGAAAAAAATATGAGCCTGAGGACAAAGCCTCTTGCTAATCAGAGACCCACTCAGAGGACAGTGTTGTCAGTTTGAAACTTTGTTTTCGTAATCATTTGAAATACAAAGCAACTGCAAACTACTTGTCTAATCATGGGGAATTTTTTCAGATTTTTCATGTTATTGGCTGTATTTATGATTATTAATCATATAGTGCTAAATTACCAGACCTTATTCTATTTGACTTTTATGGAATTACCCAGCATCATACATCTTCTGTACATTATAACTCTGTTAACAAGTGCCATATTTCAACATGAACAAAAAAGTATCTCACAAGAAAGTGCAACTGAATTAAACATACACTGATTCTACAAAACTTAGCTAAAGATGTTTAACACAGCAGATACTGAGATAGTACATGTGTATCTTATCATGGCCTTCACGCTGTCAAATTCCAGCATCACAACAATACAGTATTCACCAGAATAAATGCCAAAAATCTCTTTATCTCTTATGATCCAAAGAGTGATATGTTTTTTCGGAAATTTTTTTTCTGACTTTCTAACAAAAAATGACCTGCAGTATTGATGTTATTACACCTCCATTTGCATGTTATATGTAATATTTTGGATATGTTGTTGAACAGAACGGAGGTGTCATTTTGAGTTTAAAACCTTCCATGGTATCATGTTTTATTGTAAGTTTGCACTGTTCTGTGGGTTTGACATCTATTGCACTGTACTGTGGGCTTGACACCTACATGTATTGCACTGTACTGTGGGCTTTACACCTAAGCCATGAATGAATAGATTAAACATTTTATTACATGTAGTGGAGGAAATAAATAAATAACAATTAAATTAATGTCCGTGAGCAACACACCTTGACTTTTTCTGTGGTAGTGTTCAGAATCATTCACAAGCAACGCACAAACAAGCTCTGAGAAACAGATGAGTACGGTGGAAAGGGTGCTCGGTAGTGGACACTTTTCTCAATGAAGAATGACTGTTGTGTTTCTTGGATCAAAATGTTGAAGTTGCGATGCCCCAGCATACATCACAGAATCAATTTATGTGAAGAAGTGTGTAAGGATCGCCTCCCTCAATGTGTTCAATGTATAGAGGTTAGGGTACGCTGTAATTAGTGCCCATTGAGCAAGGCTTTTTACAGGCGCCTTTGTTCTCACATTAGGGTGATTATGGCGCTTTTAGTCCCACCAAGAGTGGAAAGTAATATCTTTTCACATGTAAATCAACATATAATGGATATTTTTGTCTGCTGTTTGTCTGTGATTGCTGTCATTATTCACTCCAGTCACATATGACAACCTCAATATATACTTTTCAAACATGAATTATTTATGAGCTGTTTCACTAAGACATAACAGCAAACTATTGAGCATGACATTGTCTTAAGAAATATTTTAGATGTAATTTTTCACAGACTTGGGAAACAGAAAGCAAGCTGTATACATAAAATATGATCCATTTCACAGTTTGTCAAGTCTGAGTAAGCTCTATAGTCATAGTGTATAGGAAATTTGTGTTGATTACAATGAAAATGCCAAAAGTGAATAAAGGTCTGACATGGGGGTGAATTTGAACTGCATAGCTCTACTGAATAGGGATTTTATAAAACAGCTGGTAAATAAAATCTCAGAAAATATACATAGATCGAGAATACAGTTAGATATTCAGTAAAAATTGAAAGATTGGAATCTAGTCTGGACCAGAATTCACATGTCAATAATAACAATGTAGTCTACACATGTACAGGCTGAGTTGACAAGCTGCATACTGTGTATATCAACATGCTTTGGTGACTATAACTAGAAACTGTAGTTGACATAAAAATACTAAAAAAAAATAAAAAAATACAGTGGCCCTGTCTTTAACTTTTGCAAGTTGTATTGCATTGTGAAAACTACATGTACCATGCTGATTATGAAGTTGTTGTTTTAGCTGATAAGACTTCTCCTCAGACAACAACCAAGCAAGCAGAATCCACAATAATTCTATTTTCACAACACTTTGTAGTATAGTTTGTAGCAAAACTAAAAACCACTGAAAAATTTATTTACAAATATTGCGTTTATACAGAGTTGTATTGTCTATTAAAAATTATCCTACATGTACGGTACAGGGTGTGTTTGCTTGTACCTTTTCACAAATATGGCTCGTGACAACATGATTGATTCATGGGGGTGATTGGCCCCCACTATTCTCCAACTGAACCCTGGTACTTGTATAGGTTAATGGATCTTTAAAGGGTGATGGTTAGCGAAAGAGAAGGAAAAAAAAAAGTTTTTATGTTGACATCATGTATTTTTTATATGACATTCAAATACATCATACCCTAAGGGACATAACGGAACTCCAGATACATATATTGGTGTTTTAGTGTCAAAGCAGAGTCAGTAAAGTCTTTTTTTTGTGTCGACATGAATTTAGGTTTTCAGTTTTCGAGGAAAAATCACTAACTTTTCTTGCAGCTTTTTGCACTGTTGAAAATGTTCTTTCGCAAACAAAGCCACAAATTTCATCAAAATACTTGCGTACAACTGTCATATTACTACTCTTGATTAATGTGATGAAATAAAATTGTGTTTTCTGAAAGCATATAATTGCAGGATTGAGCAGGTTGTATGAGAAAATTGTCAAATAATGGCATATTGATTTCACATTAAATTCTTTGAGTTTGTTTTCTTATCCGCTTGCCCGCCTACCCTTCAGAAATTTGAGCGGACGCAATACAAAGAATTTACTTAATGTGGCCCGAACAGAACATACAAATTATGCAAATTTTGCTTTAATAGCTTGACATTTACTAACAAGAATGTCTAGGTTGAACAATTCAAATATATGTATCTATTTATCCTGCTCCAGAAAGTATAGACGAGTGCACATCGGTTGGAGATGATCAGTAACTATACCCGGTAGATAAACTGTTAGGATAAAGCTGAAATAAGGATGCGATTTCTTTAGATGGCCAGGATCGCCATAGCAAAAACAGCGTTTTGTCACTGGGGCATGTCTCTGGCTGCAGCAGAAGTCACGTTTTGCACTCTGTAGTAACTGATTGGAACCGGTGCCACCACGATTTGTTTCCAAAATAAAAAAAGCTCCCCGTTACAAACAAAGCTAATCAGATATTATTGGTTGGCTGTGTTGGAGCAGGGCGGGAGAGTTTTCCACAGAGATCTGTACTTCTGGATACGCACTAATGTCATGACTCAACACAGAGCCTTGACAAACTGTGTGAATCAGTAGTACCGGTATTTGCAACTGTTGCATGCCTTGCTCTGCCGCATGTCCCTTTGTAGAAAGACGAGTACACATTGTACCCAGCATGAAGTCCTGATAGATTGCCATAACGGCAGAAATGTAACATTAATAAAGCTAATTTTGGGCCCTTGGAATCTCCTACTAGATGCGCGGAGGGGAAAAAGTTACGCTCCCCAATAATGAGTATTTTGTGAGTGATGACATGTATATGTACCTATGAAAACAACAACAGATGAATTCTGCAGATAATTGATGTGTTTTTCGTTTGCATGAATTGCTTGTTTTGCAAAGCGAATTCAGCTGGAAATCCCGATGTATTCCAGTAATTGATTTTGCAGGCTGGCCGTGCAGAGAGTGTTTTGTAACTGTGATGTGATGGGAAGAACGATCTTGCCGACAATGTTGGAATTTTAATTTGTCTGTGATCTTCAGTATCGTCTCAAACTTTCAATTTTATCAAGACGTCCTCTTTCAAATTTCCAATCCAACTGAAAAATATTCCTGACAACACCAATCAAAGACATCCAGGTAGTGAAAGGAATATTGTTGCATTACATGTACATGTGTCTCAGTTTGACAAAGGTAGTGAGAGATCTGTTGCTACATGTAACTTGAAGAGGAACTCATTTCATCATTTTCAAACAACTCTTCTCGGATCATTTCAATTTGGATGAGGCAAACTATTTTCCTCGGTTTGCTCAGACCTGATTACAGTGAAATGAATGTGAAAGGGGAGCGTTTGTCGTCATGTTGGTGTTCACATGGAGTGTGTACTGTACGCAGATACTCCCTCCTTGAAGTGAACACAGTATAAGCTTTCAGGAACTAAAGATACATGATAAAAGGGCAAATAGCTGAACATGTAACTTTGGATCATTTTTTCACTATTTTTGGTTTCCATGTCAACTTCGGTTTCTTTTTTCTACTCCCCAAGGCATCTCAAGATACACAGTGTTCAGCTTGTCAACTCAACCTGTGTATACATATAGACTGCTGTTTTCTTTACAAGTGAATTCTGGTCGGACTAGAATCCACATGTAAACGATACATGTACCAGTGTATTTTACATATATAGACATTGTTTTCACATACTTAACCAGTGTAATAATAGTAGGGAGTTTCAACATTCTTTGAGGAATCGAACAAAAATGTGCAACTGACATGCAAAACGAAAGAAGTGAGAAAAGCATCAAAAGTTACATTTTCAAATACTGAAATAGTAGAGCTCAGTTGTGAAACAATACTACTCACTACATCACAAAAGTCATAAGAAAATGGCATCTATGTAGCCTTTTAGACTTTATCTACTTTCCCCCAGTACATACATCACAACTCCCCAGTCAAACAAAAGATTAAACGTAAGCTTGTCAGAAGAAATGATGGTTAGATATCTTGACAGGTAATTCACTTAAGTGCGATATTTGATTCTGTTTTTGTGAAGATTTTGAGGTGATGAGGGTCAGAGTATCTTGATCAGTTGATTATACTTGTAAGGATTACCTGCACTCTTGCTATTTTCCTTACTCTCAGGTGTATTTTGGTTGAGGTTATTAATTCCTACTTCAGACTCTGCAGTCACACATACAGCTTCTGTCGTCCATGTTGCCGTGGTGAATGCTCGCTTCATCTCCACTTTCTCTATGTCAGTCAGGTGATGAATAGTGTGAGGTTTTGCTGCGGAGACAGCGCCATGTCCCCACAGCAAAGAAACTACTGATCCCGTGTATCTCCTTTCAACTCACTCTGCTTGGTCAGTCTTAAGAAAAGATAAAACATTAGTTCAACAAATTACAGTATTTGGTTTCATCCATATTTTCAAACTTTTTTTTCTATTGGAGCATGGTGTGTTTGGGCAACAATACAATGTAGGAAATTCAAATGGAAAACTTGCTTTTTTGGGAAACATGATAAGTGGGGTTTATGTCATTTGAAGATCTGAATGATAAAGGAAACATGAATTCTGGATAATTTCACTCCACATTTTAGTGCATCTTATCTGCTTTGTGTATGTATGTACCAGAATATATATGTATGGATTGACGGAGGGATGAATGTGTGTATGTATGCATGCATGTACCGTATCTATGGATATATGGATTTACCGATATGTAATGAAATTATAACATAGCACTCTGCTTTCTGCATCCAGCACTGTAATTTCCAACGAGGACATCTGTGTGTGTGAGTATATATATATATATATATATATATATATATATATATATATATATATATATACATATATATATATATATATGCATGTTACATATATCATATTGGAGTGTAGATACCGGTATGTGTTCTATTCAGACTGTTAATTTGACATGCTATCAATAAGAGAAGGTAATAAAATATTCGTTGAAAACTGCGTTTGTGAAAATTGCATCACTGGGTATTGGATCAGAGATGTTAATTTCAGTCTACTCTTGCAGGTTTGTCATCTGCCATTTTTGATAAAAAGATAAATAAGAGAAAGTCGACAGACACCTGGTGCCCTCGTGTGGTCAATTTGTCTAATGCGTTGATGATGGATTTTTGTCAGAAAGAAATATTTCAACAGAGATTGATTCAGTGGTTCAGAGGCAACTAAAAGAAACTTGTTCTCTGTTGATTTTTATTGCCGATACTTTTAGTCTTCATGTATTGTATTTCCCACGGACTTTTCTGTCTCTTCATCTAGTTAAAACAACACAAACAATGAAGGGCTTGAAACCAACTTGTGACAAATTTTTAGTATGTGTCATCTTCTGTGAGGATATCTGCTAAAGGGAGGGGGTCGTCTGTACTGTGCGTGTGCTACCTTGTTGACAAACAATGTATTTCATACATGATATATGGGTATGTATCTAGATGCATCATGTCAACGTAGCTACAACATTTAAATTTTACGATCATTGTTAACAAACATATGTTTTAACTTTTATCAACCACCAACGTACCCAAGATACAGTGTTTACATTGGCTATGGGGGATCCCTGGCAATCTTTGAGTAGAGTTCCACGACTGCCGTCCTTTTAAAATGTGTTCACACCATGATATCATCAGTTAGAAGTGTACACCATTGATAAACTTGTGCCCACACTTTGGTCGTTTTGAGGAAACTTTCAAAGTACCGGTACACAATTATTGAAAACATCATGTACATTTGTGGAGAGAAGCAAGATACCCAATGGTTTCCCAGGTATTTGAAATTTAATAGATGCTATGATCTGTTTTCTTAATAAGGAAATTTGAATTATGCTTTCTATAAAAGTAAGAATCTGATATGTAATGGATGTTTCTCCTCAGAGTTCAATCGTCTACCCATGCTTAAAGACTTTGAGAATGAAAAAAAATCTGTCAGAGAGTTGATTTGCCACAGGGTAGTACCCAGTCACTGTTATTCCCTAATGCTAAGAATGCGGATGAAATACGGCTATCAAGGGTTACAAGACAGGAGAGTAATAAAATATCTATTAAAATTCATGTAGTCAATTTGATACTTCTTGTGCTGTGAGATTCAGTTGATTTACTACAAGAGGACACACTGTGATGGAGTCTCTCTCATTTGTATGGATGAGTGTGGATGTATGTCACGTTGGACACAGCCCTGAGACTCACATAGCCCCGGGACTGAGCTCCATTTGTCCCTCAACGGCTCTATCTCGTCAGCGGGAAGGGAATTCAATAGAATCCATCTGAGGCTCAGATTGGTCACAGTGTGTTATCACTGTTGATATATGATATATACCCACACAAGTCAGGAGCTGATTTTGAGCTCATCCGGTGCAAATGGATTGTCATGTCATGGAAAATTGTCTGCCGTGTAACAATTTCACTTCCATGAACCCAGGGCAGGAGAGTAGAACTTTGGAATTCACTAGTATTTTATATGCATTTGATAGAGCAATCCATTTAAGTAAGTCCTAATTGCGCCTCCGATCCTCAGTAATTTGCATAACAATAAGCAGCAGTCGTTGACCTCTTTGTTGAGGTCACCCAGTGCATTGATCAGATGTGCAATACCAGGTGTTTTGTAGGGCAGTGACCAACTTTCTATTGGCTTGGAGGAGGACCTCAACTTGCATTTGTAAACAAGTGAGGGACTTTTTGGATAGGAGTTGTGTTTTATATTCTCTGTTTGCAGAGTTTCAAATATATTTGGGATCTCTGAAATTGTCCAACAATGCTTTTGCCCTGTACATGTATGATTTAGGTAACAGTTTTGTGAGTTCTCAGAATGTATGGCATGAAGAATTAATATTTAAACTACTGGTGTGAATGAATTAGATATAAATTTGCTTTCAAGTTTTGCTTCATTAGAATTTCAATTATGATGAATTGACGGCCATTTCCGGGTCAGGCGGCTTTAGCTTGGTCACAACTAACAGTTTAAACATGACAAATGTATGCAGGTACATGCATTATCATGCCATGACTTCTGCTTATTTCACTGAGACAAAATCCTAACGCCCCCACAATGTACATGTACGTAAACAGAAATTGAGTTCAGCATGAAAGTGGAGAGAGTGTCTATTTCAATATTGCTATTTGGAGTATTTAGAAATGTACAAGCTAAATATGGCACTGTTTATTGCAGCTAACTGCAGCATCTCCATGACGATATACTTTTCAGTTAAGGAATGTAAAGGGATCAAAAGCTTGAATGATTTCACAATATGGTGTCAAACATGATTTGAAATTCTTTTGTCAATAATAGCTATTAATACTCTACCTATATACAGGTTGTACAAGCTGAATACTTGCAGTGTGTTTAACATCATTGTAAAATGCAGACTATTAAATGCAGCTGATGCACCAGTCCAAAAATTGTTACTGTCCTGCTTTGCTTCTAAAAAGTTACATTTTAACAATGAATGAAAACAGACCGGGAAAGGAAAAAGCCAAATTATGCATGAGTACGAACTGTAAATTCAGTAATGTAGATACCTGGGAGACAATTGAATATTATAGCAGTTCACTGGAGAATAGGTTTTGAAGAGATTTTGGGCTATATGCAGCATCTCGGAAGCTGTTATTGAATTGGTTGGCTGAATCTTACCGTTATTATTGAATTCTACACAATAGACCTCTTAAGTTGCTGTGAATAGAGACAATCAACCGATCAGATATTACCTTCCAAGCAGTTACCCTCCCCCCTCCACCCCCATTTCTTTGTGTAAAGGTCCGATTTTGCTGTAGAAAGCAAAATTTTTCATCAAAATTTGACAATGAAAGGTTGATTTTTCTATCTTTGCCATTTGAACTCAAAGTTTCTGTACAATTCTGTTGTTTTCTACAGGGCAGTGGGCTTTACTTAAAAAAGGGAATGTGTTACAAAGGTGCTACTTCTAGTTTTCTTGCAATAGAAACAAAGCCTAAAATTTCAACAGCTTGATAACCAGTCTTCTGGTCCCAAATTGGATGCCGGCCTGCAAGGAAAAGTGACATGAAGTTGCAGGGATTCACAAATCTGTGAAATGCAAGCTCAGCATAGTTTTTAATTTACAGTGTAAAGTAATATTCAAAGTTCATGTCTGAAGGGCAAATGGTGATGTTTGGTTTAACCTTTGTTGATTGTGTGAAGACACGATTTGCTTGCCATGCCTCTAGTTCTATGGATTTCAGTTTAGATACATATTTACCACAGAATAAATTACGAGAAAAATTTCAAATATTTAGAGCGACATGTAGACAAACATCTTGCGGAAAACTAGTCTCCTTACAATTAAATTCATATCATGTTGTAAAGTATCTCTTTCTGGTGTCGTCTCAAATACTTCCCTCAAAGATGATGACGCCTGCCGAGTATTTGGCCCAAAATGTAATTAAAAAACATGAAACGGAATATATGAGTAATACCGACTAATCTGTGTGTTATTTCAGGATATCTGCTTCTGTCACAGGAAGGTTATATTGTTGTCCGTATATAATACCTTTTTGATGTAGATCAATTCTTTCTAGTTGCACAGTACGAACATGTTTGGGAGTCGGGCCTGCTAAGTGACGGGATTATAATTCAATCACTATAGTCCACCTAAAAATCCGGCATTTCGAGTTCTTATATGCACTTAATCCCCCAGCCGACACAAAGGGTACATTCACGGATTTAAAAAATGCTTTTCAAATGAAATGCCTTTCACAGTACAGCTTTTACGTTGTGGATACAAAGTGTGCAAGCCAGCCATTGTCATCAGTGTCCTGCAACTGTGTGGTACAGCAAAGGTCATATTTCAACTTTTTTGTAACCGGGTCGGTTGCGAGCTTTCACTGAACAAAAAATAAACATTCATGTTGAATATGCTTTGATTTGGAAATTTCAAGCTAAATGTTACTAAGTTTCAATTCTCAAAAATAATACCATTAGAAAATGCAAAATTGCTGACAGTGAAGAGATGAATTTTGCGACATAAATACCTCCATCTTTAAAAGTGATTGAAATCACATGCAATTTTAAAATTGACAATAACAGCAAAAATGTTTGAATTACGGTATGTCATAGAAATTGTCTCAAAATATTCTTCAGGTGTTACACTGCAGGACAGTCTGAAAGCTGTGAGAATAGATTTTACTTAGGCAATGTTGAAATCCACTTCAATCATGAAAATTTTCAGTGAGTGAAACCTTTATATGGTTTCCATTTCAAATGAGAAAATTTTTTTTTCATCAGTAATATGGTACTTCCATGTGTACTGGTGACTTTTAATGTGTTTCTCTACGTAATGAAAATATTACGTGAGTGTCCTGACAGTTTTGATATATGTACAGCACTTTCACTGTATTTCACTATTTTACAAAATTATCGTTCAGGCAGAGTTTACATCGCTGTCATTGCTGGCATCTTTTTTGTGAAACTCACTGAAAATGAGGCAAAAACATTCCAATTTTGCTAATGTTGGAACACTACAATTCCTGGTGACAGATCTCTTTGTTCACTTTTCACAGGTTTAGAAATCTTTGAGAGACACAGCTTCATAAGAAACAAAACATTTTGTCATTTGGGTTTGGAAATGTTCTGTCAAGAAATGATTTTGAGACATGTAATTATAGATTGTGTAAATATTGTACGCACTAGACACCTTAATATAATATTTTTGTTTTGAATGGAAAGTTTGATCAAGAAATTACTTGTGTGAGATATTTAATCAATGCTTTAACTACTTATACCATAGGACATCATGTCCTGTGCATCTGCTGCATATTAAGACATGATATCCTTGTTTTGTGCTCAGGTTCGTATCTGTTTCTAGATGTTGGAAAGTAATTAATGTGATGTCTCTATGCATAATTTTCAGATGTATTGTGACTCAGTGTCTTTCAAATAATTCATCAAATGTTTTGTTCAATGGTGTGACTTAGTTTGAATAATTCATGATTTTTAAGTCTTCCATTCAAAATGCATATTTTATCTTATTTTGCTGGGCTTTTTAAATGAAGTCAACAGTCAGTTCTGCCTTTGTAGGCCGTGGCACCTAAGAGCCTGACTTCAATCTTTTTCTTGTCATTCAATGAAAAGTCAAAGAACATAGACACCTCAAAGCATTACACCATCTTGCAGTCTAGGTTTTTGTGTAGGAGCAAGGTGGTTTATAGTTTGTTCATGTCTGGTGTGGTTACAATTGATGATTTCAAAATTCCATGAAAAAAATCACTTTCTGTTGAGCAGAGGACTGCTGTTGCTGAAGTGACATGAATCATTCAAACCTGTCCTTCTTTAAATGCCATCAGGCCCTATTGGCGTGGCATCTGTTATACCGGTAAGTCAGACACTTTTAGAACGGTATGGTTGCTGGTGTCTGACAGTTCCGTATGACCCAGATTGAATTCAACCATACACCAGTGCTTGGTTGTTAGATTACCACTGGCAAGGCACGGCAACTTCAAAGTCTAGGCAATGCTGTGAATGACACGTTTTCTGCCGAAATGAAGACAAAAATAAAACAAAATGCACTTATAAATATTATGAAACATTTATGTCTAGCAGAGTTCCATTATAAAAAGAGATGAAAGGCCTTGACATTATTGCTGACTATAATCCTGCAAATCTGGTGATTTGAAAAACTAGTTACACTGTAGTAAATTTACCCTCAGCACACGCCATATTTTGCCGGTATTTTATCAGCAACTGATTTTGGACTCAGAAGCTGTACTCATGTAGCAGTTTTTACATCAAGCTGTCAGGGACAGTTAGTCAGTTTCTCTGTGAATGACATCCCATCGGGATCACATGTATCAAATCACAATTTTCGTTTCATCTGTCACCTATTTGAACTGCCCGTAATGAAACCCATATCGACCTGTCTGCCGATTATCAAGGCTCTGTGTGCAGTCTTGATTCAAAATAGGAAATTTTGTCCCCATCAGCTGTTACATTTTGCTTTAATTGAAATGGAATGCCAGGACCATCAGCTGGGAACTTGTGGATCATTTCCGGCTCTCAATTACACACAGATTCCAAGTACTGTTGTACTTTCATGTTTTTTGATCAGGATATGGCTCATGTTTACCAACTAGTGCCTGAGATACCTACCAGCTTTGTGCCTCAAATTCCAACCAGCATTGCTTCCTGAAGTATACTTTCATCATTTCTGACCATTTTTCACCTTTAATGGGCCAGTAGCTGTATGATTCTTTCCACTATCCTGTGTGATATATCAATTACAGTTTCCTTTTCTACTCCCCAAGGCATGTTGAGATACAAAGTATTCAGCTTATCAACTCAACCTGTGCATTTGTGGAGACAGAAATGTTTTTCTTTGCAGGTGAAATCTGGTCGGACTAGAATCATAGCTTGGACAATACCAGTGTATTTTTCATGTACAGACATTGTCTCCACCAACTCAATAGTATGTTTCATCACGCTTTGCAGTGAGGAATGAAACAAGAGCTTTGGTTGACACAAAAGAAAAGAAGTTACAGTTACACAGGCCTTATTATCGAGTACCTTTCTGTAGTTTTGATATGAAACTAAAAGAACTTGAACACTAAGTTTTGAGTAGTATCATACCAAAACTGCTATAGAGGTTCTTGACAACTGCATGCAGTGGCCATATAAGTTGTACAATGTAGAAAACTATTCTCAGTTTATACCGGTATGTTACATGTACGTGGGCTTAGCATATTTGTTATGCAAGGATTAGAGGATGAGCTTGGAGACAGAGGGAGAAGAAATCAGAGAGACTGATGGAAGGGATAAAAGGAAGGGAAGCAGGATTGAAGGATGGAATGGAGGGAGGAAAGAGACAAGGATATGGAAGTGTGGGAAAGTAGAGGAAGAAGGGAGAGATAAAGATAGGGAAGGGTGATTGGGAATGAGGAGATTGTTTTCCAGTTGCCCACTGGGAAATTGACACAGTGTACTGTATAGGATGGTGTTTGTAACTATTAAATCTCATCCAGCTATCACTAGATCAGTTGTCCCAGTGTTACCCCTGTATCAATAGCCAGGTTGATTGCATCTTCAACAGCGCTCACTTTATTAAGCCTGGAATGTTATCAAAAGGCGGACGCTGTCTGCCGCACTAAATATAGCTATGAAACTAACGGTTGCATCGCAAAACATCTCTAATATTCCCACCGCGTGGCATGAAGCTTTATTTTGTACAGCATGTTAATCTAATAAAGTTCCTTTCGTAGCTTTGTGAAGAGATATTGAAAAGATATGCTTGAGGAATCACTTTGATGTTATTGTTGTCAAGAATTGTTCAGTGATCAGCAGATTGCACCCACCTAGGGTTCAATGACAAAGGGACTGCTATCTAAAACTAGTACCAATCCACAACAGCTTCATTATTGTGTCTCTGTGAAAACATTTTGCAGCTCAGGTGAAGAAAAGAATAGGCTATCACTGAAACGGAAGGATTTATTGTGAATTGTCACGATGTAGGAGACACATCCTCTGTTCTTCCAACTTCTTGTGGACAATATGCAATCACAATGCCCGTTCTTTCTTAACACCTGGTAGCTGTACAAAAGTACTGTATGGTTGTATTTCAAGGGCAGGTTTATTTGTTCCCACCGTTGTTATTACACTTCTCAACCTTCACAACACAGTATACTGAAGAAATGGATCTCAATTGTACACAAATTCCTTCAGATATATCTATGTGTGAATATTTGTTACGAACTGGTATACAGTGTAGGACTTCAAATCTTGGTCAGTCTTATCAAGTTTTTGAATTTGAAATTTGCATTTAATAGCATAAACCTCTCAAACAAAATTGACATCTTGGTTTATTGTGTCCAGCTTTTTCAATTACAAGTTTGAATTAAACAATCGTGAACATGTCTCACCAAAAACAGTATGGATAGTTCTTCTCACCTGCAGTACAAGACAGCATTCATTTCTTGAATCTCAGAAAATTCTATGTCAGATCCAGTCTCATAGAATATGTTAAACTAACTCTTTTCAGGTAGAATGTGCCTCGAAGACAAATACTCTGGCTTTCAAATTTTATCAATCCTCTTCTGATCTACCACTTGCAGGGGCTTATTTTAAAGTTGTTGGAGTAAGAAACCTTTCACCATCTTATTTTTTTGAAAATTGAAAATTAAATTTTTCCCATATGGTTAACACAAGGATGGCATCCATTTTGAATTTCAAATATCGGGAAAGCTTGTATGTAATTTGTCTCTGTAGTACCTAATTTTGCACGGTGACCCCTGATTTTATTCATGCTTTAGTAAGAAAACGATAGAAAATTTCATTGAGGAAAGAGAAAGTTTTAGCAAAAGTTTAAGTCTTTCGCTTTCAAGGCGCATACTACCTTAACCCTTTCACCCCCAGTTCCCAGTGTACAGGTCCAACTTTACCATAGAAAACAATGGATTTGGGACAAACCATGGTGGTGAAAGGGTTAAATGAAAGTGTATACTGGTATTAAATATGCTGTTACAAAGTAGCTGGCAGCAGGATGGGATTTTGAAGATGTACATCAAAATTTAATTGTCAAAATTTCAGCTCTCTCAGATTACTTTTATTACACTTCAAATTGTCATAAAAGATATTGCTCTATGAAATTGATCATGTAAGCAATTAATGAGTAAGGTGTTAATGTATCCCATAATAAAATATGTGGCGTCCATTTAATGATCAGTTTGACTTTTTGTGAAATGATAAAGTTACGAAGACTTCCCAGCGGTAGGGTGTAAAAGCATTATACCCAGCACTTAGAACACGGCTCCATATATTCCCGTAAATGATAATGTTGTCCTGATATTAAATTTGCCGTTCAATAAAAATCCAACTGGTTTTGTCATAAAATGCAGTAATTAATGAATGTGAATGACAGCGTAAAGTTCTGACATTTGAAATAGATGACACATTTGTGCAAGGCAAAAGTTACCGCAGGGCACAACTACAAATTAAACGATAATTCAAGTGACTCCAACAGCCCACAGCAAAAATTCACACTGAGCTAAAATATGGTCCTTGTATGTAGAAAGCTTTCTACATTTGTTTGATATGAATTTATGAATTCAGCTGTAAAATATTTTGATCCAAGTAATACATTGTGACTTTCTCTTCTGTAAAAGCCATTCAGATGAGAAAGTTGTTGCATATATTGTTAGAAATGAGTGAAGACTTGCAGTGCAAATTAATTTTGGCAAATTCTCGATCGGATTCGAACTTGCAACATGTATCACCATATCTGTATCATTATGCTAATACAGTACTTTTGTATTGAAATGTTGAAAAAACAGTTGTAATTTGTATTTTCACGACTTCCTGGGCAATCTGGTTTAGTGAGTGCAAAAGTCATGCTGTATTACAATATTGCAAACAAGATATCAGGACAAATAAAAAACTGGTATCCATCCACAAATGAACCAATCAAAAACTGGCATACATACGCAAATGAACCAATCAAAAACTGGCCTACATATGCAAATGAACCAATCAAAAACTGGTAAGCATACTCAGATGAACCAATCAAAAACTGGTAAGCATACTCAGATGAACCAATCAAAAACTGGTAGGTACTCAAATGAACGGATCAAAAACTGGTAGGCACACTCAAATTAACCAATCAAAAACTGGTAGGTACTCAAATTAACCAATCAAAACACATTTTTGCAAAGTCAAGATGTGATCTTAACTTCACAAAAAGACAAGAAGGTTGGTGGGTACATGTATTCACAGAGGAAAATACAAAGGTTGAGAATCCATTGCTTTGTGACAGGAATGTTATCACATGAATAAATATTAATTTGGGTTTTCCAGTAGTTATAGATGATTTGGTATGATTTACATCTGGGATCCTGACAGGGCAAGTCAGAGAAATTGAAAAAAATGAGGCAATAAAAAAGGAAAATGAAAATTCCTATTTTTTTCATCAACGATGGAAAGAAAAGCAGGGAAAGTAATGTTACAGACAGTATTAAATATGCATAACATCAGTATGAAATCCCTCCCAGGATATTACATGTATGTTGCACTGCATTCTATCTCTTCAAATATTGGATGAATTGTGTCAGCAAATGATGCTATCATGAAATATTGAATAACGGGTATTCAAAGATGTGAGTCAAGGGTACTTGACTTCTGTGTTAATGACATTGAATCCCATATGTTTGTATGCAATTGAAATTGCACTGTAGCCAGCTCCCCGGAGACGGCATGGCTGATTCATACCGGTGTTAGGATGGGATGACATGATACCAAGTTGATGAAAAGAATGGATTAGAAATTGATAGGGATTGGCATCATAGTTGAGAGCAAATTCTGATTTTGTTTTGTACTTGAGTGAGTCTTAATTGACGTGGCTCGGAAGCAACCTTCGTGGACCTAATTCCCAAATCGACATCAAGTTCTCTGAGTGGATAAAATGTAATCACCTTGCCGCGTTGAACTTTGCTGATGCACATCAGTGTGTTTAATTTTCTGGCTGATATTGACTGCAGTCATGAGGAAAAATGCTTTAAGAGCGTTTGTTCAGTGGATATACCGGTGCATGTATCTGATAGCATTTGTCTACAGTGATTGTAATTCCGGATGTATCATATGGGAGGTACAATGTAGGATTTTAAAGATAAAAAAATTACCAAACTTCCAGCGGGAGTCAGAAAAATTTCTTTCTGGCATTTTCTTGGCCATGCGAGAGGAGGGAAGACATTTTTTATTTTGTACAAACCGATAAACATTGAATATGTGTTACTGTAAATAGGTACAATGGTACAGTATTTCATCGGCTGAAAACACAACGTACATGCAATGATGTGTTTCCTATATTGACATTCACATCTGTTGATAATGGGAGCATTTTCATGATATACTGATATGTATAAGAAAAAAAATCAAAATATTGAAATATCTGCTATTGATTTTGCCTGCATTTTGAAAAAATTTTTCAAAATCAGCTAACCTTTAATAACGTTCTCTGTAGCCCTGAGTGTTCAGACATTTTTACCTTATACTAAGTAAAAGCAGAACAACGTACCTTTCTTGTTTTAAAATGGGTTCATGGTTAATGAAAATTCATGATCTCATGAGTATGGACGGTGTGACCAACAGGCAATTTCGAAGTAGCGGAACTCAGGGTATAACAGGAAACTGTGTTCTCTACTTGCAAATCTGCCACTAGACTTGCAAAATGAGATACCTGAAGCAATACTGGAATGCCAATTGTGTAACAAGGAGAGTCACTGATGAAAATAAAGTAATGATCAATGTAAGAAGAAGCAAAAAAGGAAAATAGAACTTGCCATAAGTCATGACTTGTCTGCCAAAAAAAATCTAGCTTTATCTCATTTTTGTGGTTTTTTATCTATCATTCTCACCCTGCTGCGTGCTTTTACATACGCTCTGACAAAGCTCTGTTGTCGTATAAGTTATCATTTTATTGTTCTAATGTATTCATCAGAGATATTGCCACAAAGAATTGATGTAATGATATTGCCGAGTCAGATATTGGCTGTACCACAAAATATTAGCCGCCAGTAAAGACTGTAGAGAAAACGTTTCCTAGGGTTTATGCTGCCAGGCACCTTGGAATGCATCTACCGTAATGCTTGCTATATTTTACTCACAGATACAAACGTGTGTGACAGAAAGGAAGATATATTGCTTGCTGGTTTACCTTCAAGCCTAAATCGAGGTTACAAGCCTCTATACCATTAGATGCAGAAAACATTCAATGAAGCCGGAGAGATTTTAGGATGCAAATTGCTTTCTCGATTTTCTGTTGTTGGGTTGATTGCGATGAAGAGATGACCTATCCCATTAAAGTGTTATTAATCTGTCTTCTGTCTTTCCAATAAGGATGTTCAGTTTTCAGAAGAGTTCATTACTTGTTTAAATCATTTACATCTCCATCAATTGTTGACTCTAGGTAAATCTTATCTTCTATGGCGGGGTGAAGGCAGCTCCACACATTGAGTCTGTCTTTGTGTTGGTTGGGATTCATGCCCCAAGCGATATTTTGTGTCCAATGGTTCTGTTGTGTGTATCTGGCAATATTATGGGATATACTGTGGGGAGATGCTTTGGCCTGTCGTCTCAAAAACTGTCCAATTGTGATCTGTTTGACAAACATTTTAAGACTTTGAATATGTTGTCTCTTCAGCAGTTAACTTTTTAACAGTGAAAGTTGAGAGAAATATGTGGCGTCTGAATTTTGTTCCGTACTAAATGTTGTGGATTTAATTAAGTGAGTACAGTTCCGTATGCACTATTGTGTACTGTAGCACATAATTTACTTTAACAAACTGGGTGTGGAGTAATTGGATAATTTGCTAAGTCATCTGATGTGGAATGATTCTTGAATAAATGTGTATTACATAAAATATCACAATTTGCCAACTTGGTCACACTCACTCTGGCAACCTTGGATTCAACACACAAGAATGTCATCCTTTCAAGTAGCTATGTACAGTTCCTTTCAGTGCTTGTTTCACTGAGACTTATTGCAACTGCTCCCATGGAGTCCAACAACCAAGACGTTGCATTGCATTCTGGGTATGCAATTGTTGAATCATAGAGACCTATTTCGTACATTTTGTACACACATACACACACATACCGTACAGACACAGATTAAAACTTACTTCTATACAGTGTTTGGTTCAGTGAGTCAGGATTGCAGAGCAATATGACAATAAAACAAGGAGAAAACATGACATGAGTTGTACCAAACATACTTGATGTGTTCTGTTCTTTGGTGTATATATACATGTATATATATACCGTATACCGGCATGTATATATATATATATATATATATATATATATATATATATATATATATATATATATATATATACTCTGTACATACACTCTGCTGAACAACTTAATAGTCTTTCCATCTTACTTACCACCATCTATTATCGAGATTTGTTTTAATTCGCACACTTGTACCGAAGAACTTACTTTCTAACTCGATGTGCCAGACTTAGAAAGAAGCTATCCACTTACATGTAGCGCAGACATGTTTGAACATGATAATTCCATTTGTGGATTGCAATAACAGAAAAACCTCCAGGAATATTGCCTTTTATTGCCTTAGCAGATTTAATAAGATTATAATGGTGTATTTCTTCAGCACACTCCTAGATGTGTAAATAGCCCAGCCTGTCTCTAACCAAGGTTGTGCATTTCATTCCTGAAATTATTCAAGTGCATCCCGGTATTTTCTGTTAGTGACATATTCTTAACAAGAACAATGAATACTGCAAATGGTACAACATGTTTAATGTCAATCCTAACATTTATTTTTAAGAATTTCATGAAGTTATGTTGATTTTCAAGTATTCTTGTCAATTCTTGAGTTCAGCCAATTTCTGGATTTAGTAACTTTTGCAATGCAAAGTGCAGTTAATAACCTGACAATCATGGTTCAGTGTGGTAGTTCTGATAATTTATACTGAAATACTCCTGGGAGGCAGTATGTCTTATGGCTAGAGTATAACTCATCTGGTATGACTTGGCATATGCTTTCCGAGCTGATTGAGATGTCTGAAGGAAGAGCCATAAATATACCAAGTCCTCTGGGGACTGACTTTTTCGATACTTGATTCCGAGAGGAAATGATACTGCTTTTAAATTCCCCCCTGGTATTGCTCCGGGATATTCTATTTGATTTCCTGGGAGCTTTTCAAGTGTGTATTTTATAGCCAAGAACCCGCTGTGGAGTACCCAGTTGCGATTTCTGAGACGCAAAACAAAACATCTTTATTTTTAAAAAGTTTATGATGTGATGGGAATTACACTCTTGGCTTTCAAAGTACGATGGCCTGACCTCACAAGATAAGTGATTATTGAACATTGATGATAGATCAGTGGAAATTTGCTCTTGAGAGATATATGTTGTGATAGTCAGCAGAAAACGAATGATGCAGTCAACACCATCCAGTTAAACAGTAGTCAAAGACAAAACTTATCATGTATTGTGTCAATAAAATATGACACAGAAATCTCACGGTATTAAACCAGGAATTATTCATGCCTGGTATCAGGTGAGTGAAAAGTGAGTGTGGATTTCTCTCTTTCGAAGCTTTCCTGGCTTGTTTAATGCACAAGCATACAACATAATCGTATGGCAGCAATTTTTTATGGGGACAATACATGTACATCATCCTCATATATTTCATCTTTAACTCCCTTCCTTGAAAGGATTAGGAACTGCTTTTATGAAAGTCAACCCTCGATACTTAAAGAAATTTGAAAACAGCGTGAAAAGAAGATAAAATGTGTGTTATGGACTACTGTTAAATCATGCTGTTGAATTGCCATATTTCATTGTAGTGGAGAGTACGTTATTGGCATGTTAGAGTGTGTCCGTAACTCTTATATGAAAAACTGCTATGTCTTGACTTGTAGTGGAATTGTACGTTAGTGATTGGCTATTTTATCAAGATATGCAGCTGGTTCAGGATTACTATGTTGTTTGGAACCATGTAACCGTATAAAATTTTAAAGCAAATAGTTTCATGGGTCTTCCATATCTTGTGTTTTGTAGAGTGGCAAGGTTCCTCAGCTGTGATCAAAGCTTCAAACATACAGATTTACTAATTTCAAAGCTTCAAAAGCGGCAGCTTTGCTGAATAAAACAACGAAGTTGCAACTGTTAGACACAGAAATATCAGTACATGTAACTATTACAGTAGTTGTACAATTTGGTGTTGACATACCCTTGAGTACTACTGTATTCTATACATTCAGCTCACAATTTTTTTTAACTTTACTGACTAGAAATAATGGCAGACGAATTCACCTAAAAAGGTCATAGGGTAATTTTGTGCCAACTTGAAGTGCGCCCTCTATGGTAGATATGAGAACAAGCCTGAAAATGGACACCTTCCTTCATGAAAGTTTTACACTAGGTTTGTTCCGTGTACCAAATAGTAAAAAGCCCTCTTTTGTCTTTCTGAAAACAACATTAAATGCTCCTTTATGCAAAACCTTATGGTGTATTCTTTCAACATTTTCTGTTCCATGCTGATCATAAAGACTGCTATCTGTGTCTTCACAAATCTATTCAGGCCGTATAGTGGATGTTGTATGAATAGTTTTCATTGTAACTATTTGATCACATTAAAGCTTGTACAGTGGGCCACTGAAGGCACTCGCGAGCAGCTCACTGGTAGGCATGCATCACTGCAGTTTGATAATGAGAATAAAATTTTTGACGGCATAGTGGCCACCATTGCAATCCCATGATTCTTGTGATTGCATCATCATACATCACGGCCCAGCTTCAGTAGTTTTCACTTTGAGCTAGATTTGCGAGCAATAATGCTATAAAACTACTAATTTAAACTGAAGAAAATTGAAAATGAAATGCATCGATATATTTTCATTTGGGATATATCAAATCGTGTGATAGCATCAGCTGCAGTCTTGTACCAAGGGTAACAGCTATGGCACAAATATGCTGTAGCATTGAGTAGTCAATCTCAGGGAACTGCTGCATGTTTAGCTATAGTGAGCCCATCAACACTTGAATATCTTAAAAACATCTTTATCCAAAACCCATCTACAATGGACAGTGAACACACAACAGTCAGACTTTATTGAGATTACATAGCCGTGGGAGATTATGGGCTCAGCCATAGTGTGATATTATATTCTGATACCGAACAAGATGTAATGAGTGATTACAATGTCATCTGTTTAGCACAGAAAATCACACTAAGTATCATAGAAAACAGAACCAGCTGCATACAAGATACTTTTTTTCACCACAATCAATGGTAAATGGTTGAATAACTGTGTTTCAACATAAGTTTCGACGCACAATTCAATCTATCGTACCTGAAATCATCCACATTTCTGAGAAAATTCTCATTTTGATCTAATTACAGAGATCTGAGTGCCAACAACATCAGTTTTCTGCCAGCCAGAGCATTTGAACACCTGCCTCATCTGATGGAACTGTAAGTATTATTTTTCAAGTCTCAGTTGTTACGATGCAGTAAATAATACAAGCACTATTCTTAAGACACCGGATGACAACTTTAAAAAAACAGATGTTAGAAATGCATATCCCTAATTGTGTCTTGGGAATGTTAGATGAGATCAAATGACACAACATAGTGAATTGTTAAACAGATTACAATCGGCTCAGTTTTCCCAGCTGTGATAAATTTGGACAAACAATATTCTTTCCTTCATATTACGACTGCAGTATAGTTAAGGTAGTATGCGCCTCAAAAGCGAAAGACTGAAACTTTTGTACAAACTCCTCAATAAAACTTTCAATTGCTGTCTTACTGAATCAAGAATAAAAATCAGTAGTCTCAGTACAAACTTTGGTACCAGAGAAACACATTATCTGACATATACCAATTTATGAAATTCAAAATGGTCGCCATCCCTGTGTTTAACACTATGGGGAAAATAAGATTTCAATTTTCGAAACAGCTAAAACTATGAAAATTTTTCATACTCAAATAGCTTTAAATGAGGCCACACAAGTTGTAGATTAGGAAATTATGAACAATTTAAGAATCCAAATAACTGTCCACGAGGCGCATTACTGAATCAGATGTGAGCATGTGTGTTTGCAAGGGAGTTGTGTCATACTGCTAAAAACAAAGATGAAAGTATTGTACAAAAAATTTAATGTATATTATGAAACATTGGATTCAAGTCAATGATGTTGTATGGGATATGGTACCGGTAGCTGTCATCAGTGATGTGTGTTTGGGTTATGTCACAATTATTGTGATGATGAAAATGGATGATGATGATGATGATGATTGTGGTGGTGATGATGATGATAGGGATGATGATCATGATGCTAGTGTTGATGGTGATAAGGATCAAAATGGTGATGGTGATGATGACAATTGATGATGATGATGATGATGATGATGATGATGATGATACATCAAGATGGCATTTACAATGACGATGAGAACGGCAACAAAGCTTCGAACAAAACACCTGTAGAGCTGAGACCATGAATCATGACAGTGAGTCATTACCTGAAACTGCAGTCATATGAGAAGAACTACGGGAAATGTTACTTGAAGATTCATGCAGAGAAAAAACAACAATGTAGGTACAAAAAGAGAGATACAGGATATTGCGTGTTTATTCACAACGAGAGCTGTTAATGGTTATATGTGACCCAATGCTGTGAGAAACAAGTCCCATTGTGGCATTCAATCACAAGGACATCTACCAATTTGTACAAAAAAAGAACCTTAAATAACAACGGTAAAAGAACATCAGTGTTTGTATATGAAGACAATGTATTTGTACAAAGGACAGCGCAGTGCTGTTCAAAGAGTACACAACTCCTTCATGAAAGAAATGTATCGCTATGTCCTTTAGGAAGATCATAAACCCTAGGGTCTATGGGAAGATAAGGCCAGTGTTTTTGCTAATTAAGTGTATTAAGATTAATGCTTTTGTAACCCTGGTACCATTTAGTGTGAGCCATAAGTGCTATGGCTCTTGATTATCAAAGCAACGCCCAACAAAATAACATTTGAATCCTTGTTACATTTATCTGCTGTCTATCCGTAACAAAACCACTGTTAGCTGTTTGTTACGGTACAATGCACCGTGAAATTGAAAGACTTGAACTTTTGCTCGAACTTTCTTCAATGAAAATTGCAACGGTTACCATTCTTTTTTTCGAAATCAGGAATAAATATCAGGGGAAACCAAGCAAATTTTGGTAAAAGAGAAATTTATGGATATTTTATATATTTGAAATTCAAAATGGCTGCCACCCCTGTGTTAACTGAAAGGGAAGGTGAATTTTAATTTTTGCAGAAATTTGATGGTGAAAAGTTAATTTACTCCATGAACTTCAAAATGAGCCCCCCCCCCACCCAATGCGCAGTTAGATCTGAAAAGTGTTGTAAAAATCTAAGTCCAAATATCTGTACCAGAGGTGCATTCTACCCTTAATTAGTTCCAATCTGCTATTTTTATGGAAATATTTTCTGACTGTACGATGCCGCATTCTTTAAAAAATGAAAGCATAACTGATGAACTCTGGGTCCAATATTCCATGTGAAAATAACCAAAGGTACCTAGGGCACCCTCCTTTAGTTTTACAAAGCAATGTAATCTCCCAGGATTATGTTGAATTTTTGAAAAAAATTAGTGTGGGCCCAGTATAGTTCAGTCTTGCTGAATTTAGATGGACTTCCTGTGTCAGCCATGTCTGCTGAGTGAGGTCCAAAGACTCCGATGGTTAAAAAAATCTGTACAAGCAACTATTAATTTTATCAAACAGTGTCAACTGAACCATGAAAGAAAAATACTTTTCTCCTTTGGTTATTATTAGCTAATTAATTTTGCCGGAGGTTTAAATACTGTCATATGAATGAAGCTATAGATGAGAAGTCATCAAATAGTAGTAGGTGGGACTCTCTGACAAGTACCTTGAAATCACTTTAAAGGACAGAAATCACGTACATTCCGAAAATTTTATTGAAAGGACACAGTTGATGGTTACAAGCAGTACCTTGATGTGACAATGGCATCCATGTCTTGATTGTGCTTATAAAATATGTAGGTACAGTATTATATTTCATGATCATCTTTAGATTTGTGTAAGAGGCTTCAAATGTCAGGAAAATAAATGAATGTTTCATGGTTTGTGAAGAGCTACATGTAATCCATCATATCTATTCAAGTAAAAGCCATGTGAGTTATGGATGGAAAACATTTCATTGGGTGTTTCACACGTATATCCAGAGATGTGATGTGAACTTCTTTCTGTGTCTTTTTTTTTTCATTGTTCATAGCTGTTGATTTTGTAAGTCAGTAAATTCATGGAATCACATGCAAGCACTCCTTCAACATTACTGATTTGTTAGTCATCAAGTAATTACTCTATATAATGGGTCACCTTTTTGAAAAACATCACAGACAACCTTGGCTTCATGCATTGCTTCGCAGAAATCAAATTGAGTGTACTCTGAGTTTGGTTTTGTTATTGATTATTCTCCGACTGTATGTGCGAACATTTTTCCAGAAGTAAACGTGGCTGTTCATTTGATCACAAGGATAATCTGAGTAGAGATTTTTAGTCCCCGTGGATGCAGTCCGGCGGGACTTATAGACGGGGTCCTGTCCGTCCATCCATCTGTCCGTCCATCATTCCGTCCATCCTTCCGTCGGTCAGCAGCCTTTTCTCTGTTATCCCTGAGCTGATTTTTTTCAAACTGTGTGCAAGGATAAAGTACTGTGGCATACATATGCACGCCAATTTATTTAGCGATATGATCCAATATGGCTGCTTGTTGCGATTTTTTCATGTTTTTGAGCCATAACTCGTGACTGTCCTGGAACCGATTTCATTCAATGTTGGTACACAGATAAAGTACTATGGCATATATGAGCATGCCGATTTATTTTGCGATATGATTTAATATTGTTGCCGGGTGGCTATTTTGTTGCGATTTTTTCATGGTTGTGAACCATAACTCAACTATCCCTGAACAGATGTCATTCAAATTTGGCACAGACATTGTATTGTAGTGTGCATGTGCATCACAATTAATGGTGTGGGCAAGGACTGTGTCATCAGCGATGACTTGTATTTTGTAGACTGATTTAGTAGCATCTGTATCTAGAGGCGGCTAGTTTGTATGCCAGCAAAGAAGTTAGATCTACAATATGACAAGCATAAATGAAACTTTTCTGATCAAAGAGGAAACAATTAAAGGGGCAGTCAGCATGGAAATTTAAGGTAATTGAAGTATGTAGTGAGTAAATTACTAGTACTTAGAATGGAGGATATGGCAACAAAGATATAATCTTTCTTAGAAACATTCTGTAAGCAGTATGTGATGTGTACACTGGTAATACATTTTACAAGCACGTTGTCTTCACTTATGAAATTTTCTATCCCGCTGAGTTCAAATCAGGGATTGCACTTTTCCAAGGAATATTGCATTTTTTTTACAAAGGAATCTGAAAATTTGATATATTTGTGATATTAATCTGCCCTTGTTGAGCTAGTTACATGTACCTCACAGAATTCAATCAGTGCACTTAACATATTTTCCAGCAGCATAAAATTATGCCGTAGGGGTTAGAGCTCACAGATGTGTAATGATCGTTGTCATAGAGGTGAATAATAATTGAATACAGCTATAGCTGCTGAAAGCATTGAATCTTTGACCATCAAGTTTACCCAACAGATATCCTCCATGTATTCTTAATTTAGCAGCTATTTCAAAAAAATCGTAGTTACCATGGCAATCGGTAATATCAAGCTTCAAAGTTTTGTACTGTACAACGATATATTTTCACAGAGCAAACAAGGATGTAAGTAGCGGTATAGCCCAAAACTTATGAGATGTTTCAAATTCTGAAGGAATAATTGATAAAATAGACACCAGAGATTTTTGTTGTACATATCTTTACATTTTGCCGGAGGGATTGTGAACGCCATTACCTTGGAAACCAAACTTTCCCAGTACAGTTTTATACCGGGGGTACAATATACATGCAGTGATCAGGTTTTTCACAGTGCTAGAGGGATGTGCATTACTAACTGTTGTTACCTTTGGCCAACACCTAATTTCTACAGACATGAAACTTGTCTTCCAGTGTTTGATGTGAACCATCGGCAGTTTTGGTCTGTTGGGATGTAAAATACTGTGTGCATTGCTGCCTTGAGCATTTTCAGCAGATCACATACTCATACTAAACTCAGGTTTCAACTTCTAACAATAAGACTTCTCAATACTGTGTGTATGGATTTTCATGAGAGACTTTTCAATGTTTTGTTGTTTTTTGGTGTTGTTGTTTTACATGTGTTCACTGAAACCTCATGGATGCCAATTGTCCAGCCAGTGTCATTCATACTGATGAAGGATTACTGGACAGACCCAAAAGCTACAGACAGTAGTAACTTTATTTGTTCAGTGCAACGGTCAAAACTACATCATGATGTTGTGTTTAAGGGATTTTTGGTTTGGTTTGTTTTTGGGGAGGAGGTAAAATCAAGGGAGGAGGGTTTGTGATGAAATCATTATCATCTTCCAAGGGGAACTCTGCAATTATTATTTATTTCACTTTTTTGAGTGGATAGAGGTTCAGTAATTTTGACAGAGGCACTAGAATATTTTGCCACCCCTCTCCAAAAGTGAACAGTCCCTGAACTGCAGCCATTGATGCCAGCATGGCTGTGGTATAAGATGTACTTAGCCTCTTATCGCAGTCCATTAACAGTGTTTCAGTTGAGTGAAATTCATGCTTTAACATGGGACTATAGGCAATTTGTCTCAAATCATACACAGGGATATTTCATTTGCCAAATTTTGATATGCATTGTACTTGTCATTCAAAATTTTATGCCAAGATTGTGTTTTTGTTTCAATGCATGGTGTGACCGGGGTATATAGGCACTTGGAGGATCAGATATAGGAACGTCAAAACATCCAAATGTTATACAGCTGTTGTATTTTATATTCATGAAGGTGAGAACCTATTTCACACTTGAGTAGGACTACAGGGACAAGTCTGCCTTCTTCTCTCTTGAGTGTTGATACATATCTTGGGTGTGATCATTTGACAGAAATTGACACAGACACCGCGGCCGCTGTGTTCATCATATCTACTCTTTTTATCTACAAGAGAGTATGTTGTTTTTGGAGTGGTGTGGCCCATATCTGTAGACAGCAGATCTAGGTTATCAGAAAATGGATGTGTTTGTAGGACAGTATTGCTCGGAGGGAAAAGAAACTTGCGGTTTTCCTATTACGTCTTTTGATGCTTCCAAAGAGATATCTTTCCACACTTGACAGATTTTTTGAGTCAAATTTTGATAATGGAAAGTACAAAGATCTTCGAAGGAATGAACCTCTTTGCTGGCTTTTTGCAAAATGTGTCGTTACTGTTTAAACTATAGGCACCTCAAGTTGTGTAGTAATATGTTATGGATCTCGGCATCACCTTTGATAACTGAGCTGTGAAATGCTGACGCGACAAGTATCTGCTAGTCTGCTGTTGTTCACATCATATCAGGAAAGTATGCCAAAAGGCTGGCCTGTATCTTGATAAGAAAGTTTGGTATGAAGTGGATAAAAGCGTGGGCTTGAGGAAAGTGAAAGCACAGGGACACAGCCACCAAACACACAGTTTTCATTGTCATGTAATTACATTATTCTTGCATGCGCAGTATTTTGAACTGAATCAAAATTTGGATGGGAGATGTTTTCAACTGTCCTCTCATTACAAGTTATCTCCTCTTCCCATATCTCTCAATGCAGTACCCTTCCCTCCCCATTCCAGCCAATCCTCCCACTGTATACATTCTCCCTGCAACATTTCTGCCCTACCCCAAGGGGAAAGGAAACATATTCTACTCCCGTTTTTACGTCTGAGCTTTAATCGGAGTGGCAACTACCGAACAAGCAAAAGAATTACATTTTGTATTTAATTTCCCAATTCACAAATGCTAGTACACTGCTCCCTTGTCCATTTTCCACCCAATGACTTGTGAAAGAAAATTTATGTGTGTGCCCTCGAAAAAAGCATGCATTTAATTTTAAGTGCCCTCGAAAAAAGCATGCATTTAATTTTAAGTTTTTTTCTGCACACAGAAATGTAGGCTATCCCTTGTCAATGTGCCTCTCGGACAGATATGCGACTCCCAAACTTTTACAATTCTTTTCTGATCCACCATTAAGTTTTTCGAAAATCAAAAATTTCAGTTTTCCCCATAGAGTGAACACAGGGATGGTGGCCATTTTGAATTTCAAATATCAGTAAATGTCAGCTATTAAATTTTTTTGTCTAGTATCAAACTTTGCAAAGTTTGGTACTAGACAAACAAATTAGCTGACATTTACTGATATTTGAAATTTACTAGAAATCAGAGAGACTTCAAAGTTGCCTTTCCAACATGCACGGCTGCCTCAGTGTGCAGTGTTTTGGAAGCTTGAATGTAGCTTAAACTTTCCACAATGAAACTTTAAGCCATACTCTGAAAGTTTCATTGTGGAAAGTTTTGGCAAAAGTTTAAGTCTTTCAGTTTCGAGACGCATACTACCATAAATCAATGCGCTCGCAGAATGAGTTACACCCATCATCTCTGTCTTTCAAACAGAAGCTTTCAGTAGCACGGAATATCCACATAAATAGCGTTAATGAAATCTGACTGTTATGTATAAGTCTTGCTAATGTTGTACTCACCAATAACATGATTGAAAACCAGCCAACTGACCTTTTGCCATACATTTTAGAAAAAATTACATCTGTGCTCGGTGAACGTGTCACAGCAAATATGTGGAAAGGTTACTGTCTATCTATTCCATGCCTATATTTAGGTGTTTTGCTATAAATTTCTTAATATAAAGTGTGTTATATTTAACTGCATTACCGGACTGCTTTGCAGGGAGCTGAAAGCATTGACATGCTTGACACGCCTGGTTCAAATTTATCATCAGTAAATCTCCTGTCTGTGATGATTACACATTCATGATCAATCTTACATCTACCTACCAGCACTGGCAGATTTACTAGAAATCAAAGAGACTTCAAAGTTGCCTTCTTCCAACATGCACGGCTGCCTCAGTGTGCAGTGTTTTGGAAGCTTGAATGTAGCTTATTGCTCACTATCTTTCGGCCTTTGTCCCACACTTAGAGTATGGGATAAGGCCAAAAGATGATGTAGAGATCTAAGCTATAAAGTGTCATTGAGAACAGGGGATGGAAAAAAGGTTTACATGCTATTAAATTTGTCCAGTGCAAGGGTTTTGATAGTTTCATCACAGCTAACAAACAATTTTCTACATGTAATACTTATAAGGTATTTCTGTGGAGTAAGGGGTGTGCCATTTGATATCCTTGGGGGAGGGTCGGGAAGATTCATGAGGTAGCATTATTTTTTTTTATCTGATATATGGTGCATTATTTTTTTTTAAAACTCTCCCATCTTTTTTTTATTGTCAAGCCTTCTATGGCTGATATTTCTTTCATTGACATTTGCTGGATATTTTTTTTTTGAAAATCTTCGATGCCCCTCCCCCAAGAATATCAAATGGTCCATTCCTAACATTTCTCATTACAGTGTGAGTTAAGTGCTGATTGAAACATGAAGTGAGCAAGAAAGAGCTAATGACTCCGTTGAGAGCAAACAAAAACAAACATTTTACAAACAAAAAATATTTAGTAATGAATTTAATTTGTTTACATAACAGCTGGATTATAGGGAGTCATGTTAAAGGGCCAGTAACTGTCACTTTTGATGGTTTTTTTTACAGTTTGTGTTTTGTATCTCAACTTCTGTCTCTTTTTAAACAGAGAAAGCCTGTTTAGATACACACTTATTCATTTTGTCAACTCAGCCTTTATTTGTGTAAACTACGTTGTTATTGTTGACAACTGAATGAAGGTCTCAACTAGAATTCAAATGTAAACAATTACAGCACACTTTACAGTGTTTACACGTTGAATTAAATGGTTGTTTCAAGAATGTGCTTTAGGGAGTAGAACAAGAAACTGTAGTTGACATACAACCAAAAATTATAAGTTAGAGTTACTGGCCCTTATAGATTGCCGGATCTTCTAACACCAGATAGTGAAGCAAGTTACCACACAATTTGAAAATCTGAATTCTGTTCAGAATGGAGGAGGTTTTCAAAGTAAAGTACATTTAGTCTAAATTTATATGCAAAGTTGCATGATGTATAACTTATTCACCAAATTAACCTGCTCCCCCCCGTTTTCCTGTAATCAGGTCCACAATCACCATGACAACAATGCGTTTGGATCAAACCATATTGGTAAAAGGTCTAACAAAGGTTGAAGTATAATCTTGACAATCTCATTTTAAAAACTTCTTTTGCTTCATCGTCTTTTAATAAACTGATGCGAAACAGTCTATCTAGGAAATCAGTTTTACCTGGCAGGTGTGAAATCAATTACAACACTTTTCACATTTGAAGTGTGACTCTACTGATAATGGCAGCAGATATTTTGTCTGCTCTCATCAGTAAATGAGAGGTTCAGAAAGTCAGTAGCTGGTAACGGATAGCTGATAACACGTAATGATTTCTGTTAGTGATAACAAGTGACTTGAAATCTGGGGCTAATGTGCAGCGCACACTGCACATTAGCAGAAAATCTGCTTGCAAAGATTGAATATTATTTTCTCAGCTACATCTTCAGAATCCATCATAGAGAAAGTGATTGAAGTATGAGAATAGTATCAATAACTTTTGTGTTCTAATAATGCAAAGTACAGGCCTACCATCCTCACAGTTGATAGTTAAATCACTTTTGAGTTCAAAGGTCAGAGTTTGGGAAGTAACAGGATCTGTGACACGAACATTCAATCAATATAGGTGAGAGATCTGATATCGATTTCTGTCTGTCATGCTGAGGTGAAAAAATTCCTGTATTTGCTTTTTTCTATCACATCTGAATTACTTCAAAATTTGTGTGTAATCACAGACCTGCAGGTGTTGCAGATGACGTCCAATCTCATTTTGTAACAATTATACAAATGTAGGTACACCGAAAGATTTATACTGGGGCATTCTTCCTGACAAACCAAGGAGGCCCTTCAGCTATTGATAAAAATATGACTCTTTGAGTCTTTAAAAGATTACGTTGATTTGTAAAGTTGTTCACTGTGGGTCCAGTATAGTTCAGTCTAACTACTATATCATAGTACATGTCAAAAACGTTGTTTCCTTAAACAGGCCCTGGTTAAGTGTTAAATATTGGTTTGTATGATGTGATAGATTGAGAGGCCGTGGTATGATGTGAAAAATCATAGCTAGTTGTTGATTGTACTAGTGGTAATTGAAGGATATACTGTCAATTAAGGCAATGTTTGGCTCTTGAGAAAGGAATGAGGATGATGTCGAGTGATTATGACGGGCTATCTTTTAAATCCTGGAAATCAATTAAGCTCTGAAGTTATTCACCCAACCAGTCAAAATAATCATCATGCAAATGGTAATAAAATTTTTTGACAATATGTAGGATATTACAATAGACCAGGCCCATTAACATGACCATACAGGCATTGCAAAAGTAAATAAATAGAAAAAAATGATCAATCAAGACGTTTTTTGGCTCTTTTTTACATGTAAAAATAAAAGACTGACAAACATTTATGATATTATGATCACAGTAGTGAAAGGCTCTCCGATTACCGTTGACAATCACATCTCTCAGATACAGCCAGTATTTTCATGCTGGCAAAATGTATGTTTTATTTTAGCACAAATCTACAATTATTTTGATTTGTAACATTCCAACACGTACACTAAGAGTACAATACACATGGAATTACAAGTAGTGTTGTGTCTGGTAGGAACACCACTCCACGCCACATTGTCAATTACAAGTGACTGGTGAAGCCTAAACATCTACCGTATGTATCCTATACTTGTGTAGACCTAAGGCTTGAGACCAAACCTTTTGAGGCTTGTTGAGTGTTTCTTAAGGGACTACTGAACTATTTAGAGTAATTTGATAAAATTAAAAAAAACAAATTGCATTAACCTCGACGCCAGAAGGTATTTTTCAGGAGCAAACTAAAACAGGGTGTTGAAAGTACTGAGCGCAGCAAACAGTTGAGTGAATTGGTCCCCAAGGACAGCTGTTTCTGATTCATGAGTGATGCTGAAGACATATCTTTGATCAAGAAAGCGTTGTAGATTTGAGCTTGTTTCACCCAGGATGTTGGTGATTATGTGAGTTCTTAGGATAGCTAGCAACAGTTCATTTCACTATTTCAGTTTCTACAGGCCAAATTATTTGTGTTCATGTGTGTCAATGTTAATTCCGTCTGGTGTCGTAACTCAAAATGTATTTAGGATAGAGTACTGTGGCATTCAAGTGTAGATTAAAGGGACAAAGTCGTTCTTTTTCTGGCATTTTTGCAATATCAAGAAAACTTAGACAGCTTCAAAAGTCACTCAGTGTACAATATGTCAGGACTGTACATAAGTGTAATTGTGTTAGTGTCTTTGCTGAATGTAAACAGACTATTTTGTTTGTAACCTCTAGACAAAGTGGATTTTTCCCATTCTGACTTTCTTTCAGTGATAAATAAACTTTGCCGCAGTGTTAGGCAAGCTGCTATCTTTATCTATGTGAAAGACACCGCCAATTAAGATTTCACAACATCAGTCTGTGTTTGATGTCAAAAATTTTGTGACGGTTTATATTCGGCACAGCATCGTTCAAGTTGTACACTATTGAATTTTTGAACTTGATTTTTGATACAGACCGTGAAATGTTTCTCTTAATGTTTAATTTTGTGTGGCTGGTGGTAGATGAGAGGTTGTGCATAGTTGACCAGTATTTCAGCATGTGTCAAGAAGTCAACGCAAACTACCTTTCATATCAAATAAACTTCGTGAAAAAAGCTCAAAAAGAGCTTTGTCCTGAGCACTATAAATTTGTTTCCTGAAAATGCTACAACAAATGCTTCAAACAAATTCTGTGGCATACATGTCTTGCCTGTCTATATCAATTTGTTTTGCAAAACGATCCGGTATGGCTTTCACACGCAGTCATTGTCACTCAGATCACATAATGTCTGGCACTATCACCTATTCATATTTGTCATACATGAAAAGGTTGACGTTTCATAAATAAGCCCTGCATGATCCCTTTCAATGTTTTCATGTGCAATACCGTTATATGTATATCAACTTGCTGGTGTGTTAAAATTCCTTGAAAATGACAAAGCTGAAAGATAAAACTGAATTTTATTTAACTTCCTCTCAGACATTATGCCATCTAGGGTAATTAAAGTTCACTTACTGTGATCTTTCAATTTAATCTGATGTTAATCTATTAATATCTTGGAATTTCTGTTCTGTTTTAGATGTTATTCCTCAAGTGAAATAGAATTCTTGTCCCACACTGTTAATGATGTCAAAATACCCAGTGCATATATTGATAATGTCCCAAGTTATTGTTCACAACTTACGTGTAGTCCAGAGGAGAATTCATTTGCTAAATATAAACATACCATATTGTCTACAGTGTATCATGCTAGCATCCATTGGCTTATGCGGTAATTATATTTCAAGACATGTCAAAAAGAATTACAACAGAATATTAAAAATGTACATTGTATTTTACAGAATAAGGTATTCTGTACAAAACAAACATTATCCAAAAGCAGCTTGTACCCTTTGAATAATTTATTGAAATAGTTTCAAATAGTAAATATATTGAAGTAGCTTCAAATAGTGAATATATTGAAATAGCTTCAAATAGTGAATATATTGAAGTAGCTTCAAATAGTGAATATATTGAAATAGCTTCAAATAGTGAATATATTGAAATAGCTTCAAATAGTGCCTGCTGCTATAAATGCAGAAAGACAAAGCAAAACACAATTGTTTAAAAATTGGCTGTTTCATTAGCTTTATAACTTCTGTATCATCTTCCTGTGCATGATTATCCAAATTTTGTATTTTAGAAGACTTGTTTCATTGACTGGCACATACAGTTTACATGCTGTGAAGTTTGTACTTTGTTATTTCTGACTTCAAGAAGCTGCTGCTTGCAGGCAGTAGTGGAAGTAAAGGAATCGATAATGTACACCTGTGGTTGGGTGAGATTTTATCTCAGGGTCAATTTCACGCTGAAATTGACCCTAAATCAAGTCAAGGTGAATCTCAATACTTAACGCTGGCATGAAGTGAAACTCCTGGAAAAAATGTCGCCGTGTTTAAGAGATCGGTTGTAAAACAGTATTAACCTCTTAACAATCAGTTACCATAAACTCCAATCTTGTCGCCCTCTTAAAGCATGATTGCTACTGGATCGTTACACAAAGTGACGTGTATACGTTTCAAGATTTTCACCCAATTCAAGTGCTTTATTTATTTGCGCGCTGTAATGTCAAAACCAAGAGGAAATTTACATGCAAAATAAATACAAGTTATTTCCTCAAGTTGTAAATCGACGTTTCAATTTATTTTGTGATCGAGATGCAGAGTAAATACAGCGGAGCAATCTGTACCATGCAATATGTAATATGACCTTTTATCCGTCTTTCAGTAACATCCATCTCCCTGATGCATGACTAAAATATTTTGAATTTGCTAGCCTGGCATATAGCTTACAATGGGAAAATGACTTGAAAACTTGGAAAACTTTAAGTATCCATATTTTACTTTGGAGCTGCATCTAATGCTTTTATCCATTTTTAATTTTTGAATTTTTTTAACCTTTATATAAAGTCCATGATATCATAAAATTAGCTGTCTGGTTTGTAAAATTTACAGTGAAAAAGATTTCTCTTTCCCTGAAATCTGAAATGTCTTGCCAGGAAGTGCATGACAGTTGCTGTGAATATTTGTAATATTCATAATATTTATTTGATTAGATTTGCATATTCAAACTGTGATTATTACCACACTGTGCATAGATGAGTACGTCAATCATCTGCAGCCAGGAATATACAAGAATTTATTTCTGGTGGTGATGTGGTAAAGCTCGAACCCTAACTTGCATTTGACTTCGAAAATTGGCAGATTTGATGTGAGTGGCTTGATAATTGATGCGGACCAAGAGACACTTCTTCTGTAACTGTGTTCTCCATGAAATGGTAGACAGTGTGACTGGAATGAAAGGGAAATTCCAGTGATTGCATTGGGAACATAAACACATATCACACTTAAAACTACTACCCAATTTTCAGGCAGTTAAAAGTTATCCGAGCAAGTACAGCAGTGATTCAATCAGATCCAGTGTTGACTGTTTGACTTGGCTATATACCCAGTGCATTATTAGTTCTAGAAGAAAACCCATCATGATACCAACACACGCACATTGTGGAAATGATCGTCAACAAATTCCAACCAATATCCTTTTCTTAATACAAAACATTCAAGAAAAGACGTCACTG
>LD352438.1:137970-149673 GCA_001465055.1 Ptychodera flava | reverse complement strand
CAAAAAAAAAGGAATGGTTCGGTAAAATTCAAGGAAAGTGCAGCAATAGTAAAATTGTGATGATAGTATTCAACCTGTCCACCCCCAATTTTCTGTAAACAGGTCCACACTCACCATTGATAACAATGGGCATGGGCTAGACCATATGGTGGCAAATAGGGTTAAAGTTGTTGGTATTATTGAATACACTGAACTAGATTTCCTGTGTGTGGAAGTCAGACCTTGATTCAGAAGAGCTATTTCAGTATTCAGGTCAGAGACAGTGAGTTGTTTTGTCAGTATGGAGGGGGATTAATTACAGTTAGGGTTGTAGCTTGACTGTCTGATTGATTGATAATGACACCTGCTTGGCGGCCTGCTTTAGATTGGATGAAGTTAAGACAGACAGGAAATTTAGAAAAATCAGTGAGTGGAATGAAGATCTAACATTCAGTGCAAATTTATTGCTTTATTTTTATCTGACATACAAGTCATGTATTGGCTCTACCCCATGAGATGTATTCATTTGTAGTAAAATGATAAGAAATGTCACAGATTTTCCTATGGAGTAATTTATTGTGTTCAGAAATATACTAAAGGATGTGTGTACAAATTCCCGCAATAACCATAGAACCTAAATAAAGAGTCTATGTAATAACCCAGATAGGTCTGATGCAGCATCCAGAAGGTATGCCTTTAATTTAGCTCTGATCAATGGAACTGAGTCAGGCAAGTCAGTATATGTCATCCACAGTGATGAAAATGCTGATGGAAGTTCAGTGAGACTGGAATAAATGTCATGTAGAGGGCATGGTTTTCCTAATGAAATACTGGTGTATGTGTGAAATGTCAGTGCAGACCGGAATGATGCCGTATGGAGGGCGTTGTGTTCTTGACGAAATGCCGGTGTATGTGTGAAATGTCAGTGCAGACAGGAATGATGCCGTATGAAGGGCGTTGTGTTCTTGACGAAATGCCGGTGTATGTGTGAAATGTCAGTGCAGACAGGAATGATGCCGTATGGAGGGCCGGGATGGAGGGCATAATGTGTTCTTGATGAAATGCCGTTGTATGTGTGAAATGTCAGTGCAGACCGGAATGATGCCGTATGGAGGGCATTGTGTTCTTGACGAAATGCCGGTGTATGTGTGAAATGTCAGTGCAAACCGGAATGATGTTGTGCGGAGGGCATGGTGTTCCTGATGAAATGCCTGATGTGTGAAATGTCAGTGCAAACCGGAGCGATGCCATGCAGAGGGAATGGTGTTCCTGATGAAATGCCGGTGTGTGAAATGTCAGTGCAGACTGGAATGATGCCGCGTAGAGGGAGTGATGTCAGTGCAGACTGGAATGATGCTGCGTAGAGGGAGTGGTGTCAGTGCAGACTGGAATGATGCCGTGTAGAGGGAGTGATGTCAGTGCAGACTGGAATGATGCTGCGTAGAGGGAGTGGTGTCAGTGCAGACTGGAATGATGCTGCGTAGAGGGAGTGGTGTCAGTGCAGACTGGAATGATGTCATGCAGGGAAATGTTTGTTTCTGATGAAATGGTGTTGTGCGTTTGATGTCAGTGATGACATGAATACAGATAATGAGCATATATATCTTGTCAGCGGTGAAGACATCCACATAGTACCATGGAACAGCACAGGGTTCACAATTGACATCACTGTTCTTTCTTTGATATGCAAAAATAAATATTTGTTAGCAAATTTGGATTACATGTATGTATTTTGAAATTAAGCATGCAAGAACAACAAAAATAACTTCAGAGCTAACTAGCAATTTTACAATTAATGAACATTAGAAAAGATGTGATAAAAGTCAGACTACAAAAAACAGCAATGCATCCGATGCTGACAAATTTTGTCCAAATGTCTTGCAGCAGAATGTCAGATGTTGTGCGCATCCATCTATCTTTAGTAACAAACATGCAACTGTGAACAGTTCTATTATGTTAGTGTTGTCTACTTTTCACGTACATTTGCTCAGTAGTTGAGCTACTTTCAATGCAGATTTTCATTTTATTTCATCTCTAACTAAATGGCACACCCCTAAAAATTGAAAGACTTATTGTGAACTTTTGCTTAAACTTTTCTAAAAGAAACATAAAGCCATTCCCTTTTGAAATAAAGAATAAAAATTAGGGGTCTCTGTGCAAAATTTGTGTACTGGAAAAACAAATTGCCTAAAATTGACAGATATTGAAATTCAAAATGGCTGCAATCCCTGATGTAACTCTATGGTAAAAATTAAATTTTTGATTTTTGAACAAATAAGAAAGTGAAAATGCATATTACTCCATCAGCTTCAAAATGAGCTACAAGCAGAAGAAAGATATTATTTACTTTATTTACCAGTTTAAATATGAAAATCAAAATATGTCAAGTCAAAAAGCAACTACCAAATTCACACAATTGATTGGCAATGAAGAGATATACTTTAAGTTCAATGGAAGTTCTTTCAGTGAATATCAGAAAGTTATCTATGGTGAAATTTGAGGTTACTACTTGTGATGGAATTTCATATGGTGTCACTACATGTAACTTCTAGGGCATAAAAAAGAATTAATATTAACAGAGATAGGATTTGACTGCATTACTAACACACAGTGTCCATATGCACCTGGATAGTCCAGGAAGAGTCTTTGAAAATTGAATTAATTTCTTGTAAGCCCTGGAAAACTGATAATCCACCCACTGTGCCACAATTTTTTAAAAATCACAAAGATGGTGAGTGGTGATAATGTAAAAATAATATCTCCCCTTAACTGTTTCTGCCAACTTTCTGTTTTCACTTGTTCCACAAACCGCCTATTTTATTAAACGATACATAAAAGTGATAAATTTTTAAAATGTTATCAAGAAAACGGTATTTTGGACCTTAAAAAGTTGTTGAAAATTGAAGACAAAGTTCCTGAAAGTCCTTGACTTTTAAGATACTTGGAGTGTTCGGACCTGGAGACATCACTCTCCACACACAGACACACACTGCAAAGATATATATGAACGGCACAGCTGATCCATGGTGGCCTTGAGTCTCTGTTGATGAGAATTCATCCAGACATACAAACAGACTGATGTAGAGGAGTTACGGATTACAGCTAATCAATCAGAAACCAATTGGCTTAAGGGTTTAGATTACCAAATAACATTCAATCTTATGTTGAGTTTGTATTGATAGTGTGTAAGGCATGTGACCTCGGCCCGACCCCGACATTTAATGTTCCTGCCACCTTGATTGGTTTATGTGATCTCATGGCTGATTGGTGATTTACTATTCAAAATACATCCCTATTTTGTAGGGTAATTTAATCAGCCGGAATCGGGGATATAGTAGGGAGTAGTGGTGTTAGAGTAATTTCAGATAAGTCACGCACCGGTTTCCATTGAAAAGCCGTTGTGTTCAGTTTCTTATGTTTATGGACAAGCAGGCTGTAGTGTCAACTTCCTCAGTTGTTGAATGAGTCTACATGTTCTACATTTGAGGATAAAGTAGGGCCAGTAGTGAAAATAGAATATAGCACACCTGAAGAAAAATACAACCCAAAATATTAGGTTTTCTGAATGCACATGGGCCTGATAGAAAATATTACTGACTTGATGTGAGGGGGCTTTTTCCAGTTAGCAATAAATAATGTTAGTATTCACTTACCGGTATAATGTTTTCTATAGCTTGGGAAAAAACAGACATGGCCAATTTACATAAAAATGCACAATTTGCATATTTCTTTGTTGTGAAAATGTATTCTTTTATATAACACACGTACATGAATAGCGAACTTTGACAGTGACTGTACAGTTTATAAAATCACTTTTTTTGGGGTGGTAGAGATGTACTGATTAGTGAATTCTGTCTTTGCGTGAATTCAGTCAGTTGTCATGCATAACAAATGTTTTCATGCAAATCACCCGATCATTAATAAGTGATTTTCCGAATGAAATATAAATCACTCCCCAGTGCTGTTGAATGTTTTATCATTCATGTTTTACATTTATTCAAATTGCTCCACCACAGCTCAGGACAGTATGTTAGCTAAAAAAAACCAAATGTATTTGCTTCTATTAACATCTTCAGGAAATGCTGTTTATCAATTTGGAACTTTTTTTTTTTATTTATTATGGGGTATGATCCATCAAAAAAGAGCATAATTTGGCAAAATTATGAGTGATTTTTCAAAATGTGGAAAAAAGTTGAGGATAAGGTTAGGCTGGGTAATCATAAACACACATTTTCCCCCACCATTTTTCTTTTGTCAGAATTGAACTACTGGTATACAACAGATATATTATCATGAATGTAGGATCTAAGCAAGCTATGATATGATATTTTCTTTTCATATCTATAGTATCATTGCGGATGGCAAAGATTGTGACGTGAAAGAGCTTAGGTTTGGTCGGTAACATACCTTTGTACTTTGAAATTGGATTTAACAAAGTCTGTACAGGATACACAGAACTCAACCTTGCCTTTCCGAGTGAGACTCCATCTGTTGCTAGGCAACAGCTGAATAAAAACTTTTGCGGTCGGGATGCATGCTGGGAGATGATATTTTGAGAGGAGAGAAGACATGTTGCTTTATTTTCACAGTTGTAAAGACCTGATGCCACTGACATAATGCAATTTTTTGAAATCAGCAGAAGTGTCCAAAGGTGAAGCTGTAATAGTTCCAGTTGGAGAGCTGGCGTGATCAACTGAATAAACATTACAGTTGAAGAATACAGGGCACTGAGACTGTCGGTGTGGTTATCAGCATTTACAGAGTAAATACTGTACATGGAATTTTAGATATTTTTCTTATTTATGTTGTAAAACTACTTCTTGTGAAGATTTTGAACATTGCTTTCATTGTGGAATATTAGACGTTAACTGCAATATTTTTCAGTGGCTGAAGGCTGCATGAAACATACAGTTACCACAAACCCTTTGCATCAACATGGTTATTCTTCTGTTTCTATAAGACTTCTGTAGTTTATCTTGAATTCAAAATGCCTATTCAGGTCAAATTGAAGAACCCTGCTGCAAAATCTAAAGTGGTGTATTATTCTGTTGAATCAGATGTTGTCAAAATTTTTCTTTTCATTCAGTTATCCCTTGTGGGATCCCGTTGGCCAAGGTTGTGAGTAGAGCCTTCTCCACGGAGCTTTTCACAAAATCCTGACCAAGGTTGTGAGTAGAGCCTTGTCTACAAAGCTTTTCACAGAATCCTGGTATTATCAGAATGCAGTTGAAAATCAATCTGTTCAATGAACTTCTTGAAATGTTGACAAAAGCGATCCTCAAGCAAATCCCACCTCTTGATATGTTTTGAACTTTCTTAAGTTAGATTTTGCAAAAGGCATCGTTTTCTCTCATTTTTATACAAAATGCTGATGATTGTTGTGTATAATGGGAGGTGCATTCTTTTTTAAATACTTCCAAATGTTCAGTGATTTCAATATGTTATCCAGTATACCGGTAGGAGTAAGTGGACTTCATGGCTGTGCTGTGCAACCTTCATAGTTTTCCATCTCATTTAATATTCATCTGTACATTTTGACAATACTGTATAAGTGTAAAACCTTTTAAAACCCTAGCGTTTTAGTTTTGAATTTCAAATGGCAATGTAACATTATTTTATTGCTTCGGTTTTCAGTTTGCAATCAGTATTCACTGTTATTAAAGGGACAAAGTCAGCCATTTTTCATGAATTTTGTTTGATACGAGATACTACTTATATTGTTTAACATGTTTAAGATACTGAATGAATGGGTGACCATGCATACCCGGTATATTCGACCCCGGTTTTAGACACGATAAATGAAACCACCGCGAAAATGAATTAATGGTCATGACCATCTCGTATCTCGTATCAAACAAAATTCATGAAAAATGGCCGACTTTGTCCCTTGAAAGAGCAATAGATGTTTGACAACCATTACAAACATCTAACTTGAAACTGAAAATTGGAGAGAAAGGAGAGGAAAGATAAAAAGACATTCAATATTATATGTCACATGTATGCATGATGTAGCTGTTTACAACCACCTTAGTAGCACATAAAGAAGTAGGTGTGTTTCCAGTAACCTGACCTACCGTACATGACAGTTTGGTATTTCCCACTGTCAGTACAATTTACCGTTAGTCAGTCATCAATTTTAAAGAAAAGATGGGTCCAACCAAATAGAAATAAAAATATCAAAAGGTTCTGACCGATAAAAATACCCTATATCCTGAAGACATGTTACTGGAAACATGCAATATATTTTTCATGTCTTATTGGTTACATATACGACTAGATTACATGGCATAGTTGTGTAGTCACGGTTTACATGAGAATAAGACATCTCACACTTTCCCACCCAATCTCTAAATTTGCTAACATCCCTGCATTTATTTAGTAGATAGGGGAGTTTCTGTCTTTTCACTATTCAACAGCACATTATGCAACATACCATGATGAGACAGACAAGTTTAAACAGAATCCTTCAGAGCTGCTTTAACTTTTAAAGTATAAACGACACTCTAATATCAATAACGTAGAAAACATTTATCACACTTCAGAGTATTAACTTGAACAGTTCTTGCTCTTTGGTATGTTCAGTAATAACTTACAATTTACTCCAGTCTCCATAAAACATTAACGGAAAAGCCTCAGCTAAACAGACATCAACAGCCTCAAATAGCTTCTTGTAAAGTGAAAAGAAACAGAATATTTGTGAACTTTAAAACTGAGTGATGCAACCAGACATATTTGTCCCTTCATAATTTCTGTCTGGACAAGTTATATAAAGATGTTGGCCTTTACGGCATTTGCCTCACTGAAATTTTCAAAATTTCCATGAACATACCACAACTGCATGCTGAGCTGTCTTAAAAAGTCTACCACGCTCAGAATTTTCAGTTCAGCAAACACTGATACCTGTAGTGTAATTGCGACAAGGGAGGTGTCAAACCCTTGCTTATAATCCTTTGAAAGACTTACTTTTTTCCATCTCAGTTGGTCGTGAGATTAAAATGCGAGGTTGTACTCAAGGCGTGGGTTTTCAGCAAATTGAAAAGAGCTGCCTGAGTAGATTAGTCATGGAAGCTAGATTGTGGATCGGAAAGCAGGTTAATAGCCAGCATGTGAATCCCAGATCTCTTTCCACTTAAATATCCAATGACTCTAGGATTTCTCTGTCTACTGTAAGGATATTTGAGAGGATGCAAGAGTGATGCAGATGAAGATGTGAATAATTGAAAATGAGGAATCTAATATTGATAAGGCAATGGTGGACAAAATCAAGGAATACGAGGTTTTGGTAAAAGAAACTACAACAACCATATTTATCAGCTTATTGCTCATGTAAATATTTCATGATTTCGTCAGTAAGTTTCCAATGTAGCTGATTTTTCTGCACTCCTTTGCTCTCCTCTGCCGTCCTGGCAATGTGCAGTGTTTGAGAAGGTTTTATCTGATTGGTAGATCATCACTATTTACAGGAACTTAAGGAGTCTGAAACTAGAACAATTGTCTACCTGGCTGACTGTTTGGGAATAATTCAGTGAGAATGAGGAGTTTCACCATTTGGCTAAAATCTTCCGGTAGTGTTATTATTGTCAATATAGATAGGGTCGTGCGATTTTCGCTGTACTTATACCGTATCTACGTGAAGTTGTTCACTCATTTCAGATGCCAGATTGGCTAGCTTGAAGAGCACAGGGCCCAAACTCAGATACAGGACAATTCAACACCATCCTAAGTGGTATATATTCATCTTGAAAGGCACCCCTAGACAAGTACTGATATTTACAGTAAGAAAGAGAGGCCCTATGTTCGTGAGGTATGCCACTGACAAGAAAGTAGCTGACAACCGACAAAAACGACCAGCTGTGAAAATTATTAGTGTTCATTAATTAGTAAAAAGTAAGGACATTCTGTACAAACACACTCTATAACTGCCAGTACTTTTAGTTTTGTCACTTGTTACCAAAATTTTTTACATGTGTGCGCTACCGGTAAGCGAATAAGTCACCCCAAGGATCAAATGATCCATCCTTGTACTGCAATTGAACCAATGGTTTTGTTCGTAGTTTTCAAAGGATTTGAATAATTGTGTAAAGTTCTTTTTGTTCATAAGTTTTTCAACACGTCAGAGACACATATTTTGTCAGGAGAAGATACATATACCTACCTGAAAATCTAATTTATGATGTATACTTTGTATCAGTTGTGTAATATGGATATTACTAGCATTGACGTGCACCATGCAACACAGGAAAATGTGGTACGAGACTAATCCCAGATAAGATTTACCAGTCGTGAAATTGCTTTGTCCCTAACACTATTCAAATTTTTTTCCCAAAAGAAATAACTATGTGCCATACCAATATGTGCCATCAATAAATTACATTAATACGAAATATTTTGTCATATTTTTACTGCCAGGCTAAAAATCTCACTACAAGATCTCTGAAAGGTTTAAAATTTCAATTCTGTGGATCAGAAAGGGAGATGCAGAGATACATGAAAAGAGTCACATTAAAAATTACAAATTTGTACGTCATATCCTTCTGAGACCTTTGCTGACAGGCAAGAAAAATTAGTTTCCTTTCAGTGAGAGGGTGAAGAAAACATAACCTGTTATTAGCATTAGGCAGTGTTCATGAATTCCTGTCAAAGCCTTTTGACATTTCTTGATGAAATCTGCTCAGCTGTAACAAAGAATATATTACCTCCTTGTAAAAATGTCAAAAAGCAAAAGGAGGGAAATTACGACTGAGGAAGAAAGTTAAAAAAAGAAAACCACTCAAATATGCTGCGCTGTCTTCTATTATACAGCATTTTCGTCAAGGCATGTCTGTCATTGCTAGTTATTCTGGGAAATTATAAATAAACCTTTAATCCTGTGAAGTTTGCTCCGGGAACTTGCTGGTGTTTTAAATTATACATATTTGGAACTTTCCATGATAATATTACACCATGATTCAATTTGGCAGTACTGTTTTGAAATATTCATGGAAGTACATTCAACATATCTCACAAAAAATATCTTTAAAAATCTCATAAATTTTGTGCATGTAGCAACTATTTTACGACAACAAGCAAACCAAATTATAGCAGAGGAAAAATTTAAGACATGAAATTGAGAGCCAAAAGTCTACTACTGTCAAACAAGTAATTGTACTTTATGATACCAACTTAAAAATCAAGACGAATTCCTACATTCATACATACACAATTATACATACTGTAAATATCTATTAGAGGTGTTTAGTTTGCCTTATAATGTAAACCCCACCCCCTCCCCAACAGCTTGTTTCTTCATACTTCCTGAGTGTATATGTATGGTGCCATCTCCCATTCTTTTCACCTGTACATACAATATTAAAACTTGTATACTACAATTAAAGTTTAAACCCCCTCCCCCCCCCCCAGTGCTTGTCAATTTTTCCTCAACCATATTTAACAGCGATATCTGTGCGGAATAATAAGGTAACACTTTCTCTCTTTTAAGTTCAAGTGTTCATGCAATCATTATCTGATGCAATCTTAATGAGTTGAAACATATCTCAATCAATCAGACTTTATTAACAAAATATTATGAGATTATTACGAAATTACCGCATAGGATGCACAAGGACATTGGCACAGTGTATCGCTCAATGCAAAGTGGAGAACGATGTGTGGCTCCAATGGCCAACAATACCGGTAGTTATAAGTCCATTCCTTGAAGTATGTCCAGGAAAGACTGAAGAGCCCTTGGCTCATAAAAAACATGTTTCAACTTGATAAATAAACATAATCCTAGGAGGTCCACTGGCTTCACCATGCTAAGGGAGACCCCCTAAGAAATGACAAAAATTTAGCCCTGTGTTCTTCAGATACTTCTGTTTGCATCATAGAAATAGATTTCAATTCATTTGTCAATGAATTTGACATTTGTCAGTACTAAAATCAATGAAACCAATTTTTATGAGGATTTAATTTCACTATTTTCATGTGTGAGACATTTTCCCGGGATTTACAATAAATTCACCCATTTGTAAGTGAAAACGGAGAATCTATTGTTATTTATAAAATTTCCATAAGATTTAATATAAGCATGATTGGAACTAATTTGGGATAATTGGATATTGTAGTGATGTTGGTTTAATCAGCCAATTTAAGCTCATCTACTTTTCTTTTTTTTGAAATTCACTTTTTTATGAGTAATTGTAACATTGCAACTTTCATCTGTAGGGCATCTAACACTTTTGAAAACTTTACAATTAAACAATTGAAATTAAAAAACAATTAAAAGGATACGTTCTCCCAAAGAAGTTCCAATCTTGTCTTTAGCAGTTCATCTATCAGTGAAATTTGAGAAATGAAATCCCAGTGAATAATTATAGCTTTTATAATTGTAATGGCTACACATATAGAGTATATCCTTGGAGTTCAGTAGAATGCTGGATATTCTATTCTTTTTCAAATACTTCACCAGTAGTAGACCTAGTACGATACACAGGTTTGCCTATTTTGATATTTTATCTGAAACTGAATCTGGATCTGAAATTTGTCACAAGTCACTAGAGCTGTTAACGTATAGCAGGTTTGTAAATACGGCACAGTGCATAATGTACTTTGAGTATCAATTTTCATATTGTAAATAATTGTTTAAATTAGAAGACCATACATGAAATTCAATATGATCCGGGAGTGGCTGAAGGGAATAATAGTTACAGTGAAATCTGAACTTCTTTATCAATAATATCAGGCATGCCAACTAACTCTTTAATCATTGAACAAGATAATAGTATTTGTCACATGGATCCAAGCATCATAATGAAATCATGAGTAACGAATTAACGATTCTGTCATGTGCAAAAAATAGTCACAGATACATTGCTGTATCTGTACTGTCAGCGTGTCCAGGGAATCTGTGTTAAATTATCCAGTAGTTTATCTCAATTGCATTGCCAGAACTTGTGTCGCAAGTACTGAATGAAATTAAGAACAGGTTGTCTTTTAGAAACTACAGTACCCCATAAGTCTCATTAGATCTGTTAATCACAGATGCAATGGACATTCATGCATAGCGTCGGAATATTCGTTGTAACACGTGTACAAATGCAGAAGTTGTAGAGAATGGCGATGTCATTAAATCGTTACACACCAGTGTTTGCTGATAGAGGGTTGTAATTGGACCCCTGGGATTGTAGAGCAATCATGTCGGAAATGCCCATTGCCCTTGTACAAATACCAATTTGTAGAAGATGTGTAATGAGTCTATCTACAGTACATGACCTGTGTTTGAAGTAACCGATGTGTAGTAGTAGTAGTATCATTAGTAATGGTTTGTAGTGACATACGGACTGAAGCCCTCCCAGCTCCATGCAGGCAAAAGTCACTTCTCAGTTCAAAAAACTTAAAGCACATCACAAGAGCGGATGTACCCCCTGGTACTGCACAACTTTGATCGTTTAACTTGTTAATTTCAAGAAGCCATTGTGTTTAATACTGTCTTCAAAGATTACAAAATGTGTGTGTGTGTGTGTATATATATACGATTATATATATATATATATATATATATATATATATATATATATATATATATATATATATATATACGATTATATATATACGATTATATATATACGATTATATATACCGTACTCGTCCGAGTATAAGCCCCCGGTTCGGCAACACTAAACAGCGGTAAAACTAGGGGAGGGGCTTATACTCGAGCAACCCCATGTTATCTGGCATGGACGCTTA